>JFZS01000401.1:0-20175 GCA_000709145.1 Balansia obtecta B249 | reverse complement strand
ATGGTGCGTCGGGGGGGGGGAGACCGGGAGGGGAACAGGGCTGAGTTGACTTCTCCCCCTCATTTTTTTTTTTATTAAAAACTTTATTTAGTTTTTTTAGTTTTTATTATTTTGGTCTCTTTTCCCTTTTGTCTTTGATGGTGTTGGACAAGAACTTTTTTTGCCCTTCCCCCTGTAAGCGAGATAAGGGGACTAGATTTGGGCCAGCAACTCAGTTGTTATGATCAAGGGACAAGCTTCTCCCCCCGCCAAGTATCCTGCTTGAACAACCTTCAATAGAACATGCATATGCATCGTATGATATTATGATGCGTCTTGCACAATCTGCCGTGGTGCAGTCCGATCCGGTGAATACATTGTACCCCTATCTAGCTAGAACCGACAATCCGAGCTTGAGTGACGATGGATGAATTGCACTACACACGTTGGAAGGAATGCCGGGTTATCTTTCGCTCGAAATATGGCTGCCTGGTATTATAGCGCCATGTAACGGAGTGTATAGGACAGATGACATTATTTCCCATATGACGTTTTTGCCGTCGTTTGCATGTACCGACCGAGGAGGGAGGGGGGACTGCTACTGTACTACAGGGTTCCACCACCCAAGGGCCACCATGAGACAGGGGGACGGCGCAAAAGGCCTCAGCCTTGCAAGGCGTGCGCGCCGCAAACTGCCAAAACTCAGAACCTGTTTACTGATCAGCAACAAGTGAAGATGAAATGTGCACGGGGGCAGCAATGCCATTGCTATCGAAACGTTTCATCGGGTGCTATATTTTTTATTTATATATATTTTAAATTTTTCTAGGCTTTAGAGAAGAAAGTTAGCAGAAAGAACCAACTTTTTAAAAAAAAGGAGAGATAAAGAATGCGCTAGGTTGTGCTGGTTTGTCGCACCCGAGGGCTTTTTTGCTCTCGGTACATTCCCAATCGCGGCATCCGTTATGCTGGTGCTACTCCAAATTCCCCCAATTGCCATTTCATTGCTTCGCATCCTTCAGCACCGCATTGGTCCTCCCCCTCCGTGAGTCTTCCAATTGGGAAAAACCTCGTGTTTGATAGGCGGCCCTGGGGGGGTCGGAGGGAGGGGAGTCCTGCTCGTCTAACGGCGTCACCGCGGCTCATCTCCGAGTAGTGAAGCCAATGGATCATCATCACCCACCTTCTCGTTGGGAAGAGAGAAAGAGGGAAAAAAAAAAAAAAAAAAAAAAAAAAGCGGCTGTCGGGTTTGCGAGCGTCTCAGCCCTAGAACAGAACCCAGGTAAGAACCCCCCACCCCTCGGTAAGGCTACGTTGTGTTCCTTCAACGGGAGTACAGAGGGTGCGTGAAACTTTGCTGATGAGAGGAAGGGAGGGGGGTGTTTAACAGCATTGGCTTGGGGTGCGTTGCGTCTTCGGAGCTTTGCAGAAGCATAGCGGTGGGGGGGGGGGGGGGGAGCTTTTGTGCTTGGCGGGTTTTTTTTCTTCTTCTTGGTGGTGTTGTGTTGTGTTTCTCTCACGCATTTCCTAGTTGGGCTGCACACCCTCCCCGTTTCAATTGAAATGTCCCCATTCCTGCTTAGGTATGTGCGTGCTCTGCGTTGAGCTTATATATTGTGTGTGTGTGTGCGTGGGTGCATACCTATCTACTACTACTAAGGTAGGTAGGTAGGTAGGTAGTTACAATAGATCTATACGGAAGGCATGCTTTCCTTGGATTCTGAGGTGAGGGACTGCTTCCCTCTTACGTCAGTACGTATTACATACATGCACCTGGGCGACTACATACCTGCACGCGGACGTACCTACCGAGTAGCAATCCTCTGTTGTCTGCGGCTCGTCATCCCCGGGGCTAGACAGGGGCATCGTCGCAGGGGTGGCACGGGCATTCACGGCTGGCAGGGCATTCGCCAGCTGCCATGCAGTGCAGCAAGCGGTTCTGTCCCTGTCTACCCCCCTTGTCCCCCCTTGTCCCCCCTTGTCCGTCCCTTCTTGTCGTCTTTTTCTGTGTCCCGTTTTGGCCTTGTTTGTGCACGCGGCAGCCTAGCAGTCTGCCATCTGGGACCGGGTTGCAGCCCGTGCAGCTTTCTGCACCCTAATTACCTGCATTGATTCCCTTTCCTTTTCCCTTGTGTCTCATCAAAATGTGGTCATGCTACGATGCGATGCAGCACAGCGGGATTTACGTCCGCTGTGCTGCATCATCATTCCCACCGATGATTGACATGGCAGTACGCCAATGTTCGGCATGGTCAATGTCGTCCGTCTTTGTCATCCATCATCGTTCCTTCCTCGCGCCCACCCCCAGCCTCCCGACCTTGACCGTTTCGTTCATCACCTGCTCCATGATTCTTGTCCATGTACTCCATGTACTCCATGCGCTCCATGTACCCCATCTGCTCCATGTGCTCCATGTACAGCTGACTACCCCGTTGACTCACCTCGCACCTCGCACCACCTAGACCCGTACTCGTCCTGTCCCCCAATACCAGAATCCGCTTCTTTCTTATCTCGCCGGAAACTCTACGACCGTCTTCCCCATCCCCAAGCCCAATTCCAATCCCAAGCCCAAGCTCCGGGCCTTGGTAAGTGGATGCGTGGATGCGTGGACCCAAGACATGTTAAACTTGTCAACTCTGCTAGCCTCTGCTTCAACGCCGCCCTTCTTGGCACAAGTCTTGCGGGAGATCCCCTCGCCTTTGGTACCCGTCTGCATCCTATCATCTCACGAGGTATTATGCTTACTCTCATCATACCTTGCCTCATATACAATTACATGCATCTCGCTACATGACATAGATACCTATTAGGCATATATCCCCTGAATCCGGGTCCCGCATTTTGGGAACCCCTGTCATTGTCATTGTCGTTGTCGTCGTCGTTGTCGTCGTTGTCGTCGTCGTTGTCGTCGTTGTCGTCGTCGTCGTCGTCTGTGCGTGCATGCAGAAACACCGTCTGATGTCTTTTATCTTCGGCTCCTTCCTTTACTTTCCTATTTTGTTACATTGCCACACCCCTCGGGCTGTACTTATTTACCCTCCATCCCTATCCTCTCCCAGGATCTTCGAGTTACTCAAGCCCTAGACCCCCCCCCCCGTTCATACCTCCTCAAACAAGGTACCGAAGTCGTCACTGTCAGCCCTATCGCGTCGAATCCACCCCCTCTTGCCCTTAAAACCCCCGACGCCTCTTTCTGAGATTAACTCGACTTTGAATCTCGATCTCCGCATGCAAATTCGTCCATCATAATATATCCCCTTGACCGACAACAATATTCCGTGGCATATAAAAGACGGGTTCCAGAAAACCCCCCCCCATCAAGCGACAGTGCTGTTGACACAAGCCGTGCCTGATATTTTTTCCTTCTGTTCCTATTAAGGAAGCCAAAGAAAAAAAAAAAAAACTATATATACCTATACCTATACCTATAAGTGTATATCTGGTCTATTCCCTCCTCATACACAAGTGTTGATATTATTTTATTATCCGGTCAACAATCCTCATGACTGGGTTTGTCCTACAACATCAAACCCACGGGTTGTTTCATCCTCCCGCCTTTGACCACATCCCACCCCTCGACGAAACCGAGCCACAGTTCTTTGCCATGGACGGCCACGGCCTCAACATACAAAACTTGGATTACTCCTTCGGGCAGTACTACGATGCGAGCTCGCCGAACTTGGCTCTCAGCGAGGCATCCTCACGATCAACACAGGGATATGATCTCGGGGACTCATCCTCACAAGCATGCCACTCCGAGAATGGAAGCGTCTACGGTTCCCCCATGCCGGCATCGCCCTCGATGAACGGCCTCCATCCCGCTTTCCAGAGCCCTGCGTCGTCAGTGAGCTTTCCAAGTCCAAAGCACGCTCAGTTGAGTCCTGCCACGGCGTTGTTTTACCCCAGCCCCAGACTGGATCTGCCGGACGCGGATACACACTCACCGCGAACATCCTCCGAAGATCGACCGTCAGAATCACGGTACGTTTTGTCTTGAAATTATCATCCGTTGCGCCAAGCTCTAACACCACCTATAGAAGCCAGCCCGGCCGTGACTACCCCGTCTGCTGCCTTTATCCTGGCTGCACCGCCAAACCCTTCAAGCGCAGAGCAGATCTAGACCGGCACTACAAGCACCGCCATGCGTCCGAGTCACAAAAGGTCTCCTTCAACTGCGACTACCCGAGATGCTCGCGAAAAAGAGACCCGTTTCACAGACTGGACCACTTCAGAGACCATTTGAGGGATTACCACAAAGAGGACATCGAGAAGCGAGGCGGCTGCATCAACGAGGAATGGCTCGAGGAACGACGCGTTTCCTCAACCTGGTGGCGGTGTTCAAAGTGTCTGAAGAGGATCTACATTGAGCATAATGGATACGAGTGCCCACATTGCAAGTCAACATGTCAAGCGAAGAGGAAGGAGGCGAGGCGTCGAAGCTAGTTTGAGCACAACGACGCAAATTGCCCGTACGTTTGCAATACGACAAACAAACCATAGAAGAAGCGGATGGTCGTTGACCGACTGTTCTGTCGAGGCCGCCGGGCGGCCTGCAGTCCCCTAGGACAGCAAAACTTGCATTATGAGCGGCCTGGTGCCGCTATGATTCAAGGCATATGAATTAGCAAGGCCATGCGACATGCTACTAATTAGTCGATATGTGTTGGATGTCTTGTTATTTCCTTCGACAGAGGTCTGATGTATGACCACCAACCACCGCGCACAATACAGTTGAGCAGTCCACTCCATTAATTAGTCTCGGAAATAAAATCACCATTCCTGTGGGTTAACGGCCTGACAGGCTCCATTACACTGCCGTAATTTTTTTTTTTAACAGAAATCGAGGCAATGTCTCGTGACCTCTCCCACTCGGAATACGAGGGACATTTCCAGTAGCTTGTCAATTGTCGAACTTGGATGCACATTCCCACTAGCATGGAAACTTGCCGTGTAGTCCACACAATCCCACCTTTCTCCACTTAATTAGGCACCCACCTTCTACACCCACTTAGTAGGCACATGGGGCATTCCTACCTAGATGGGTATCCTGGTCCTGCAGTGGAGAAAGAAGAAAAATATGGACGCAGCGAAGCCTTCTAGAAGGCCTAGCGTGGCGGTGTCCAGTCGTGCTGGGGCAGCACATGACAACTGGACAGAAACTACGTTGGGGAAATGACGTCGAGTTCAAACTGGTCCATGACATTTTCGGCAAGGGGATTATCTAGGTAGCTACCTGGGGGTGCTCAATGTACAGTCCTCAATGGGATCCAAGTCATAGTTGGGCAGCGCCCGCATATCCGGACGACTGCGTTTCCTCCGCGTCTTCTTGCCCCGAGCCCGAACTGCCTCTGCGAAGGGCCGGGGACGGTACGCCGGTTCAGCACTGGGCCTGGCGCGTCCTGAGGTTGCTGTGGGAGGCGGAGCCTGTGTGGGTGGCGATGGCTTGGGGGAGTCGTGAGGTGATGTGCTTGGACGACTGCGGCTCGATGGGGGCTGCGCGACGTTGCTGGCCGTGGTACCTTGCGACAGTTGGGGTTCACCATGGGCGTGACGTTGCATTCCTATCTTGTCTGGCTTTGGGGGAGGCGAGCCGTCTATGCGAGGTGGTGCCGGCCGTGCTTCGTGCTTGTCCCTGACCATCTTTGCGCATCGCCTTTCTTGCTCGAACTCGTGCAGAAAGTCTAACAGTTCTTGTGGATCAACTTCGGAAGGCAGGCCCACGGAGGAGGGTGACATGGCGTCATCCTTTTTCTGCTTCGGTTGTACTGTTGAGCTTAAACTAGTCATGGTTTGCTCGTCGTCAGATCCATCTTCCACGGCAGATGAGCCCAAGCCGCCCGGCGGCACTGAGTCAAGTGGCCGGCGCGCCAATTCGGGAGATGGCTGCCTTTGGTATGTGGTGCATGGAGAAGGCCGGTCAGACAGCTGAGACGAGCTCCTAGCGCTGGGTCTGGGGCCGCCGCGCTTTTGACGCTTCCGACACTTCCACCGGCTGGTCTGCTCGTAGCTCGAATTCATCAGACGACTTTCCAACCTTGCTGATCGACTGCTTTCTTGTACGGGCAAATGATCGGCCTCGTCTACTAGTGTTTGGCTGCCTCTTTGCCCCAAAACGCTCCACTGCTGCTCAGAACTCGGCGACCTGTACCTGAGCAGTCCGGACCGCGCGCCTCGCACGGGCTGTGGATGGAGTATCGTCTGAGGCGAGTTCCCGACACGCGGCAGAGAGCTGCTTGTACTACGCGACGGGTCCGACCAGAGAATGCGTTTCAGGCCCTGTGAGCAAGCGGAGTGGCTTCTGAGACCCGACGATTCAGCAGTTGGAAGCGTATCTGCATTGCGGTCGGATGCGAGGTAAACGCTCGGTCTATCGGACGACAACAGCTTGCCAGGACATTGCATTTGCGTTGCCAGCGGTGACTGCGTGGAAACGTGGTCCTGAGAGCTCTTGTAGCCTCTCAGGGAGTTGGCATTTTGACTCTAGCGAAAAGCCTGGCTCCCTACTCGAACTCTGATATTGTCAGATTGACAACCAATGCCAGCAGCGCCCTCATTAGCACCGTGGCCGGAAATCTTGCGCAGCTTATGGGAGGCATGGCTTTCCTGCAACTTTTTGGACGGCTTCGGGTAGCTAATGACCAGCGGTTTCTGCAAAGATATCCCCGTCCAGTCCTGTTGTTCGAGAAGGCGCCGTTTCTTCCTCGCGATACTTGAGACATCACTTTCGTGCTCCGAGTGATGCTGTGCAGGCGGCATTTCCGTCGCTCGTATTGAAGACTTTGCGGTATAGTTCCCGGTTGACTGACTCGGCGTCGCTAGACCATTCGCACCGCTCATAATCGGAAGGCCGCCGGATGGCAGATGATCCCGCCCAGGTGGTCGAGAGGAGAGCCCCAGACGACTTGGAGGAGGCTTCGTTGCAGTGACAGTCTTGTTTCCGAGGGTGCACATGGCTGAATCTCGACGCATTCGCGCTTTTGCGAAGTGCTCCTTTTGTCGTGCAGCGTCATCTTTATTACCTTTCCTCGTAGCTCGGGAGCGTGCGCCTCCTGTCCAGTTCATGGCTTCGTGGTTCACCCCGTTCGCGTGACATAATCGACGACAACGGGTCTAACATGGTCTGGGTGAATCGGAGTCTACGAGCCTTGTAGCAGAGTATCGCCGACTCACATGATTCGCGTCGTTCAACTTGGAAAGAGCGACCAGGAGAAGCGAGCGTGCGTGAGCCGCATGGGCCAATCGGAAGCGGTACGAAGCGGTACTGGAGGATTTTCGCAGTGAATATGCAGGGTTTATCCGAGGCCTTTCATAGAAATTTGCGAGCCGAGATTGAGATTCTAGTTCCAGTATAATTTGCGATAGATCTAAAATACAATATGTTCGGCATCTGATGCCGACGTCACTTGTGTCTCAAGCACCAGGTTGTACCCCATCACGAAGCTCCCTCGGGATCCACTATTGATGTCGGACCCGCATATGGCCACCTATCCACGTCGGGGCATCGGGTAGAGCTACAGATCCTCCACAATCAAGACCTTAACGAGATTGACCTGTGAACCATCAAACCACATAATACTTCCATTCCATAGCCCAACTGGCCTCTATAATGGCGGACGCAGAGGAAAAAGCGCGCCAAGAAAAAATTGCCGCCGCTAGAAAGCGCGTACGTGGCCCGCTCGCACCTCTTCAACTCTTGGTCAAGCTAACTCGGTAACAACAGGTCGAGCAAATGAAGAAGAAGAAGGGCAAGAAGAACGCAGATGGCAAGAAGGACGAAGATGAATCCACAGTGACTGCGTCACCCAATGCAGAAGAAGAAGTCGGCACATCAGAGCCTGCCGAAACTGAGGACAAGGCGGAGAGGAAACAAGATGCCGCCGTGGATGAAGAGAAAGCAGTCGAAGAAGAGACGGCCGAAAATGGCTCGCCTTCAGGAACACCTTCTTTAGCGCAACAATCAAAGATGCGATCTACGTCGTTTCGGGCTGGGACCGCTGGGCCGATGTCCCCAGGTCCATTCAGTCCAGATGGCGACACGGCACCAGACATCTACAGGAAGCAAGCGTCCCGCATTGAGGAGCTGGAAAAGGAGAATAAAAAGCTTGCCAAAGAATGCTCAGATGCGGAAAAGCGATGGCAAAAGGCCGAGGATGAGCTTGCTGTACTTCGCGAAGGCGACGGGGACATGTCATCCAAGAGCCAGGGTAACGACGAGGTCGAAAAGCTGGTAGGAAATGTCTTCCATTCCACGACTTTTGCAAATTGAATAAACAGCTAATACCTTTATCAGAAATCAGAAATCGCTTCCTTACAAAGGCAGAACACACAGCTCCAGCAGCAAGTGTCGCGAGGAGCAAGCTACGGCCACCGGCCGTCAATATCAGTTCCTACGCCAACATCCGATCTACAGGCTGAGCTAGATGCCAAGACTGCCACAATTGAATCTATGGAAATCGAGATATCCACGCTTAAAGCGCGCGTCCACAGACAGGAGACAGGGGCTGAGACAGAAAAGGAACAAGTTACCGCCCTGGAAGAGAAGCTTGCCCGCGCCGAGGCTGCTGCTGGCAAGGCCCAGCGTGAGCTGCAGGACGTCAAGCGTTATCTTGAGAGAACGACGGACAAAGCTGTTCGGGAGGGTAGCGAGCGATCAAGCGCCGAGACCAAAGCTAAGACGCTGCAGCACGACCTGACGGAGGCGACAAAGGCCAAGGCTGACCTGGAAATCAAAGTCGATGCTCTTGAGAAAAAGGTAGCCACTTTGACTACGATCCACAAAGAGCAGGACAGCCGGTTCCAGTCTTTACGAAAGGACAAGGAAAAGGCCGAGAAAGAGGCCCAGGAACTTCGCGCCAAGGTCGAGAAGCTGGAAGGCGAGAACGTCAAACTGCGCAGCCGCAGGTCTACCGAAGGCGGCGGGGGTCTGGACGACGAAGGCGTGGACGAGCTTGAGAACGAAGAGCGCCTCCGCCTGGAGAAGAAGATCCGAAGCCTCGAGCATGAGATTCACGAGTTGCGAAGCGGAGCATGGATTGAGAGGCGACGCGAAATGGAAGCTTCCAGCCCGGGATTTCACGACGTGGATCTTTCTGGGGGACCAATGTCACATCTTTCGCATGGGAAGCAGTCTGTCGGCGGTTTCGGCAGTTTCTTCAACAATGGCCTCAATGCACTTGCTGGGGGTGGCGGCGACCACGACTTGTTGGAAGATGATGATTTCGACTTTGACGAGGATGCGTTCCGCAAGGCTCAGGAGGAAGAGGCCAAGTCGCGGCTGGAGAGAATTAAGGAGATCAAGCGCGGGCTGAAGCACTGGGAGGGATGGAGGCTGGATATCGTGGACATACGGAGGGGCGGTAGTGAGGGCATTGGGGATATATTTGATGTTTAGGGCTCGGGCGGATTAACTTTGCAGTATTGAGTGATGAAGAATTGTATGCAATAAACATGGCTAGTTTGGCGTTTGCTTGTAAAGTTGTGCTTGGTGATTTAGTGGCCGCGTACCTACCTCACTTGAGGTGAACTTGAGGTGAACAGGAAGTAAACAGGAAGTGAGCACAGAGACAGCTGGGGGCGGCTGGCTTTTCTTTCAGATAATTTTCACCCGGTAAGTCCCTTGGTTAATTCTCTGCTCAAGTGTCCAACTACTTACTCTATGTTCATCCCGTTCATGACGCCTTTCTTGAGCACTTTGAACCAACTATTTACGACGCAAGCAAAACCATTGAAAGTGGCAAATCGCTGAACAATGGCCCCTGAGAAAGTTGTCGAAGAAGGCCTCCTATCCAAGTAATGTCTTGACATGCCAGCTTTGCTCGTCGTTCTGTTTGCTAACACCCTTGAACAGGGCGAGAAAAGATGGGTTGTTCATCGACTACACCATAATCTGCAGGGACAACAAAATCCCAGTGCACAAACTCATTCTCCGCACACACTCACCTGTGTTTGCGACGGCAATTGCCAACAAATCATTTGTGGTAAATATTCTTGGGGGACACGGACGCAGAACGATGATTAATGTGAACCTAGGAATCCAGAGGAAGCTACGAGATCAACGACTTTCCCCTGTGTGTAGTTGAGGGAATGATCCAGCACATGTACGAAGGGCGCTATGAAGTGCATCGGGAGAATAAGCTCTTCGCTTCTTCAGAGGACAATTCAGATGAACTGCCATTCCATGAGGCCATGTTCGCCATTGGAGACAAGTACAGAATTGAGAAGCTGAAAGATGAGGCCAAGGAAAGATACTGCTACAATCTGACGACCGTGGACATCCATGAAAGAAAGGTTGTGTCTTCTTTGAGACGACTCTACGGTTTAACTTGGACCGACCATCAGCACCCTCGCAAGAAGATGCTTGACGAGCTCACTTGGCCAAGTATGATGGTTGCCTTGACTGGCCCAGTATCAAAATCAGACTATTGCCATAAATTCGTCACAGAATGCCCTGCTTTTGCGCAGGACTTTTTTAAGGAGTTCTTTGGATGTAAAACAATCACAGGTAAATGCCCTGCTTGTAGTCACACCAACATCATCGTCCTATATATGGAAGATATTCCCCTAGTGTGTGGCATCTGCAAGAAAGAGCCCTATCCGAGACTCAGCTTTGAATATTGTTGATTTAGGATCTTCTGGTCAAACCCTCCTCCCCCTACAGAGCACACGCTGTGCTCGTGAGTCGAAACACGGGCTCTCCTTATAACGAGGATATCAAACATGCATACGCAGCAATGACTCGATAGAACGAGACATATATATATATATATATATATATATATAAAAGACTAACCAAACTTGGCTTGTACACGTTTTCACATTCTTTTTTTATTTTCCACCCCTGAATCTAGTGAACGTCTACAAAAGTAATATGCCTGTGCGTGAACATCCCTATGATCACAGTGTTTGTGCAGCTATCAACGTGGCCGATGCACCATTCAGTTCAAGAGATTTGTCCGACATTGTCTCCCAATCACCAAGTGCTGAGCACCAGTGGTCAGATGGCATAGACTGAAGCTGAATACTGTCAGGACAAAGAGTATAAATATGGCCAGCACCAGCACCAGCACCAGCACCATTCTTCTTGCTTTCCTCCCCAAGAAACATTTCAAAGCCAGTTCCCCCAGACTCAGCATTCTTCAAATCCTTCGAGCCTTCTATCAAAGCCCAAGAACGTCTCGGCCTCTTGCCAACTTCATCTTTGCCCCATCGCCCTCAGACCGGCCGGTATGTCTCGACAGGGCACAGAGGCTCCATGGGGCCAGAAGGCGGACGGGAAGCTCAAACAGATGCAAGTTGATCCTCTGACGAGCCATGCATGCGGGAGAGAACGCCCTAACTCGTGCTCCAGCGTCGCGGGAAAAGGTGACGATGTAATCGAGTACAACTGGGATGGGCATCTACTCCCAGCCCTGAAGAGCAAGATCATAGAGAACGCCTCGATGATGGTGCATCTCTCGGTATGGCCGGCAAGCCGCCTGACCTGTGTATGCTGACCTTAACAACGAAGACCAGGGGACGAGTTGGCGCACGATGCTGCACAACATCACCAACAACCCGCTAGGCGCCACGACGCAGAACTCGGCCAAGATTGCCAAGATCAACGCCACCATCGCGGCTTGCACGGTCATCTACATCTGCAGCGGTGAGTACTACAACAAGGACTTTGTCGGCGAAATATCCAAGTTGGACTACCACGTCCGCATGGCGGCCTTGGCCGAAGTATGGGCCATCAAGGGTCTCCGGAACGCCTCTTTGAGCGGATTCCAGAGTGCCTTGCGGGAGGAATCCGCCACTGACGAGGGCATGAGGCGCGTAGGGGCTTGTCTTTGCGAGGCAAACTTCACCCGCAAACTCAGGGCCGAGCTCGAGAACAGCCGGATGAACAATCTCCAATTTGAGCTTATTGAGGCCGAGATTTGGGAACGGGTAAGGACGATTGCAAAGACGTGCTTTGAAGCATGAGTAGATGATGTCTTGTCCATCACCTCGGGGCCATTTTTTTTTTTTTTTTGAGTCATTGCCCGGCTTTCAGACGAGGTATATGTTGTGAGTCGGAGCTTGTGGCCGTGACTTGCGTGCAGAGGACATATCAATGGAGATGGTGTTTACAATCATGAGCTTGAATTGTCATCTTTAGTAATACTCTCCTTAGTAGATGAGTGGAGAGACGTATACGGAGTAAACCATGTTACGTTCAAGTTGGATTCCCTAAAGTAAATCAAGTGCTTAGCAACGCTGTGATCTACAGTCTTCTGCAATCGGTGCTTTTGGTCTCTGATTCAACAACGTAGTGCCAGTCTCCTCCAGCACGCCGACTCTCTGGTTCTACAATCAAGGCTCATCGTTCCTGGTCTGCTCGTATGGTGAAACTTCGCTGGCTGTTCAATCTGAGACTAGTCCTGCATTAGCCACACATCAACCCAGATGCAACACTTGCTCTTCGTTGACCAGGCATAACAAAGAAACTCTTATTGTTCAAGTCCAACCTGAAGAATGGTTTTGGTCACGATCCCGAAATGGGGTACGTGCTCTCAACAAATCCGCCGGCAGAAGTCTGCAGCGAACAAGAAGACGAACTCGACTTGGGGCTGCCTGCTATGGTTACATGAGACGAGAAATATGTTCTACAGGGCCGCATATCGAGGCGGAGATTTGCAGGCTTTGTGATCTACGTGGGTGCGTCAAAGGCAGAGGCGTCGCTCAAGTCAAATGCTGTTGCAGTACATCTACCTGTACAGCCAATTCATCCGACCAGGTATTAACTCTGTTTTGCAGTCCGGCTTGATCCCATGCTCACGGATGATGCGCCAGGTCTTGAGGTTACCGTATGCTACGGCTCGCGTGCGCCATTCGTTTCCTTACATCATTTGTTTGAGATCGAGTTCGGGCGGGAAACGCGGTCAGCTACCTAGAACTATACATTCCGAGGCTGCTTCCTCTTCGGCATGTGCTGCGTACTACGCATCTAGTGCCGCTTGAATTCTTTCATCCATCTCTCTTTGAGCTCCATGTCCTGGCGATTTGCCTCTCTCTCTCTAACTGCTCTGCTTCAGGCATACGATGGACAACCGTGTCAATGGATCGTCTGATGTCTTCGACTTCGTGCCGAGATACCCTCATGCTTTTTTTAAAAAATATGACCACCCATAGGCCCAGCTCTGCCGATATTTCAAGGGGTCCTCGACGACTTTCTGTATGTGCTTCTCGGCGGAGGCCTGTGAGGTCTTTGCTTCCGTTTTCCCAGTAGTCGACCCTGGCGATTGTCCATCGGATCTTCTCCACTTGAGCTCGTGTGAAGTGAGCCTGTTTCTGCTTGTAAACCATTTGATAATTCGGTCCGATTGTGCAATTATACTGGTCCTGGCGCGGATGCTTCGGCGTCCTCAACTGCCGACGTCAAACGGTCATCAAGGGCGCGAACGAAGGCATCCCCGAAGTCTATAGTTGCGACAGCTCTCAATGGAGCTCAATCAGCATGAGATGTCATTCTCAAGTGCTCGTGTTTTGCTTAAGCGGCTTATTGGAAATGGTTTGTAGTGGTAAAGAAAAACAGCAGAGCGCGACACAGTGCTAACCGCCTGATCACGTGAGGGGATCACGGGCATGGTTTCTTTTCTCTGTACCGGGCTCAGAAAAGAGGTAAGGAAAACACAAGGAGAAAAAGGAGCTGTAATGCACGATTTTTTCTAGACAAAGACTGGAGAGCAACAGAAACCTAGGGGTACTTTCCGACGCCAGGGGATTTCTCAGAAGCCGTGACACAGTATGCCTGACCCTGCTGGCACATGCAGCCACCGTCAGAACGATCTCGGATTGAACACCGCTTCACATGCGGAGCAACAGGAAAAAAACAAAGTAAGCATGTCCAAAGAGAAGAATACAATCCATAAGCTCATGTTCTTTGCATATCATCGTATCTCCTGGGAAGAACGGGAGGTGCTCGTTGCCCTATTCCGCTGGACACCACCAGTCGGCGAGGTCGTGCGCAAGTGCCTGAGTTGTGAACGAGCCATAGAAGTACTGTGATGTGAAGAACCTGGCTTGCTCCTGATATTATTGCCGACTATCATTCGGGGGGATTGTTGACGGAATATGTTCGAAACATATGACTTCAGGCTGAACGAACAACTCTTGCGGGTTTGGAGCTTTAGGCCACAGTTTTGGCCAGATCGAGATGCTCATACAAGCAAGTAGGACACTCACATGTGAAGATCTCGTATGAAACAAGGTACTCGCGGAACACATTCTATGTTGTACGTGCAACTCTCTCACAAACCTCGATAAATTCTTACCTATGTACGTTCACCAAGCACATTTCCTACATGTTGCGACCTGACTCCACATGAGTCATCCACAGGCAAATGTTGCAACTACCAAAACGGCAAGTGGATCCCAACCTCATCCCACTATAACGCCATTGGCTCTCTTCGGAGAGAATCCTACATGTTACATAAGCCAGATTTCCAACGGCGTTCGCGCCAAAAACTTCATTTTCGAAGCTCCGTCCTACAACCCACCACCCACCAGACATGACAACGGCGACGCACCGACCAACACCCCTCCGGCCGGTGCAGTAAGCCAAATAATCCATCTTTGCCAAGGAAATCTTTCACCCCCACAGCCTCATCCAGGCAAAGACACTCATTCGACACACATCTCACTTGCGTACAAACCATGGACCTTCGATCCCTCGCTCGCCCGGTAGCCCAGCTTCTCACGGCAGCACGCTGCAATGCACCTCTACTTCCCAAGCGCGGCCACAAAACCACCGCCCGCACGAAGCGATCTCTCAAGATCCCCCCCCACGACTCCTTCCTCCCCAGTCGGACGGCCCCCTACCCAGCCGCTGACTCAATCATCTACAACCCCCCCTCGTCAGAAGCATCGCCCGTGCACACGCCCTTCATCTTCCTCCCACGAAGCGACCCCAGACGGCTTGCGCTATTACGGATGCGAAACAACCCCGGTGCCCCGTCTCTGTCCGGTGAGGGTATCTCCGAAGCCGATTTACCCCCCGAGTTGAGATACAAACGTCGCACGGCGCGATATCACCTCACGGAAAAGGATGTACAGGAGATACGCAGGTTAAGGGCCGAGGACCCCATCCTGTGGAGTGTTGGAAAACTTGCTGCCAAATTTGATTGCTCGGAGGTGTTCGTCAAGATTGTTGCGCCGGCGTCGCGGGAGCACCATGAGTGGTTGCAAGGGTGTTTGGACCGGAAGATGGCTAGATGGGGTCCCAAGAAGAGGCAGGCAAGAGAGGACCGAAAGAGGAGAGCCGAGATGCTGTACCGTGGGGAGTTATAATAATTGGGATATGTGAAGGTGAGGCCCCCGACGACCGAGCTTGTACGACTTATTTTCCATTTCGCATCATGCGTAACAGGGAGAGGGAAGTGGTCTCGTTGCACGGCTGTCATCAAAAACACTGGGAAAACTAGCATTTCATGTACAAAACACTGCACTGCGTAACAAGTAAATGTCTATATCTCCCCGCAATATATCGGTTACCGGCAGGGATTTTCTAATTCCCGTCCCTGCAAGACTCGGCTTGTCTAGCTGTGGTCGTTTGATTTAAACGAGCAGAAGCCAGGCCTCGCTGACATGGCATTCCGTCGAGGCCATTCATAAACGACAGTACCCTTGAAAAAACAAACGCCAACACAGAATTGCGTCATGAACACACTAGAGTGCACATTGGCGATTTCCGCAACCGCGGAACGATACGCCTTCGTCTTGGAGCAGGTCCTTTTTGCCTGGAATCACACGACAACACCAGCCGCACCAGCTCCGGGCACAACCTTTTACCTCGGACACTAGAGCACAGCCTGCATAGCCCTTCTCGTCATCCCACTCTGGAACACAGGCGCCGACGCGTACCATTCGAACTAGCTTACGCTTGACTCGTCCCCCAATTCCTTCAATCTCATGCCGTTCGTAGCCCGGACCTAGCTGAGGAGACGGAGTTCGCTCATTGCGGTCTTCTTCAACGAGAGCAGTAATGGGCGTAGCTGGACCAAAAGGTGAGCCTGCAGGACTCGCAGAGACAGCGAGAGCAGGGGGCGATGGAGTTGAAGTAGTCGTCCAAACTGGCTGTTCATTTACCCAAGGTCCTGCGCCGTTATCACGCGCGTCTTGCGCGTCGCAGTCCACTTCGTGCTCACGATCTCGGGCGGCCAGACAGGCTGCTTCACGACCACAGATAACGCCTCGGTCTCCGTCCCCGATCCCAGTTCCTAGCCCGCCGAGGACCTCGCCATATTGATTGCGCCAGCGCCAAATGCTGCAAATGGTCCATTGTTAATGACATGTTTTGCCATGAGGATATGACAACGTCGATGGTCTACAAACCTTTGGTATTCGTTGTCAGCTCCCCGAATGGTTCTACCGCAAGGCTGGCAGAGCCAGACTCCGGATGATTCGCATTTACAAAGCGACTGCTGTACAGGATCTGATGTAAATGGCAGGTCTGGGTCAAGAGGTGGAATTGCTAGTGCAGCGATAGGTGCTTTGATGCATGTTCTGCACAGTCTACGGTGTCTCTCACGCAATGCTACTGGTGCGGGTGGCTTGATGGCACAGTTCTGGTCAATTCACAATTAGCATCAATGCGATAAGTCAAACTGGAGCAAGTAGGTGACGTGCTCGCCTGCATAAGCATACGACGTACCCTGCATATAACTTCGCCACATTTTCGGCACTCGTCAACCATATCACGGGCACAGCTACCCGACTTACCGTTGTAACTTCGGCCGTCTTCCATGTAATGCCAGTTGCTGGCTCGGGCACGGTAACGCAGCAACTCTTCCCTATTGACGGGAATTGCCTCGTTTCGACAATGCAGAGTCGAGATCAAGAGCACGCTACGATATTGAATCAAGCCATCGTGAACAGATCGACAAGATCGAGCCAGAGAATCTAACGTGTTTAGATCGATTGACGACACAATCGATGCAATGATGCTGCACAATGGGCAGTCCTTGTTAGCGACGGACACGCCACCAACATACCGACATACTAAGCTGCCTTGCTGTATGGGCTGCAAAAGGAGTCAAATGGCTTACGGATAACATTGAAAGGCTCTGCCAATAGCAGTACAGGTGTAAGAAGTTGATTCGGAAGGGGAAGCAAGTGGCAAGCCTGGACTTTTTTTATCCTGCACTTGGAGCTCTGCCTGTAAAACATGTCGAATCAGATCTTCGGGCGGGTGGCCGGCATCATCTCCGCCCTCTTCCTCTAGATCGACAAGGCGAGCCATGTTCGACAAGAAAAGCCTTGTTGGCGCGTGTTTACTGAATCAACGCGATGCTGCTCGATGCTGCGCAATGCGAGGCGAAGCCGACAATGACGATAGCGGCTGTGGATCCAACAACCGACGATGAGGGACGAGACCAGGACGAAGAGAAAAGGGGGGGGATTTTGGAGGGGCAAAAAATGGTTGCTCTAAAGAACGATGAGAGACTTGGAGGGAGCCATCTCACAAAGCATGGAAACCATGTTCAAACCTGAAACATTGGAAGAATGGCGACAAGCCGATGAGACGGAAGACTGGACGGAGGTAGCATTGGAGAAGCAATGACACTCAGAGAAGGCAGGAGCGTTGGGGAGCAAGTCTCGTGCTCTTGCCATCTCCACAGGGCGCGCTGATGACGAGTTCTTACAGGCTGCGATTTGGGTGACGGACCACGGGCGCGCCAAGAACCGGAGCCGATGGCCATCCACGGTCCCATTCGGTAGGCATTCCTGCTAGTCTGGTGTGACGGGTGTGTGGGTCCGGCTGCTCAACTGCGGGCGACCCAAGACAGCTAAGCTACAAGTATGCTAAACCAATTATCTGTGTAAATAAAAGATTGTAAGAGGATAGCCAATCATATATATACCTCGAATAACTATACAGCCGTGAATCTCGATTAGGGACGGCCTAGTGCTGAGCAATTCGACCCACACACGTGGCCGCAGATGGCAGGAGCAAGGCAAGCATCCCAAGCACGTTGCTCCTTCCATAATCGAAATTATCCATCCAACATTCGAGCATCATCTGCCATTTGCCCCTCTCTCCGATTCGAACCTTGCATTCTTCCATTTCCGTTTGGCCACCTTCTAACCCAGCATAGGTACTGACCTCTGCTCAGAATCATGGCGAGCCGAAGAACGCGAATCCGTTCGATGACCAGGGTCACAGCGAGTTAATGTCATGAGTAAGTGTCAGAGGGATAGCAATACATCTCTTCGCTCAATGCAGCAAAGGGCGGTCGGCGGAATGCCTGTTCCGCCGATTCTAAAATCTGTATCCATGTCTACGTTTTTGTCTAGTTCTACGTCTATTGTCTACTCTATCTATGTCTATCTATCTACGCGTTGGCTCATGACCATTGACTTATGATTAGACGCTCTAAATGCATGCATGCAAAGCAAATTCATGGCTGATCGACCAAACAGATGAATGAGATGACATCTTCTTCGAAGTCAGGAATCATGATCACGTCCAAACTATTTGGAATAGTTTGTAGCCGACTTCGTCGGCTCGTCCGACCCCTCCTTTCTTCTCCACCGTTTGCATTGATGCTATACTCAATCTCTTCCCATTAGTCCCAATGCATTCCTTGTCGTCTTCAAAAGCCACTTGAACAGTATCGCTGATACCAAAAAATTTTCCGTTGGGCCGCACTGATACCATAAGCCAGAAAACTCCTTCATTGGCGAGCAAGGACATGGCACAGTCACGCAACCAAGCGGCATGTTCGGGGGCATATGTAACATCCGCTGCAATGAGCATGTCCGCCGGTAGGTCGAGCGGCCCTTGACGAGATGGTGCAGACCAGTCGAGATGACATGACATGATGGGGGCTGCATCTGGAGATTTTGCCATGTGGGTTGTGATGTTGGCCACGAGATTAGCCAATACTGCTGGGTGGTAGTCCGTCGCAACAATGACTGGCCTCAGATCTGAAACGTGCGGCATGAGACTCGAAAGGAACAAACTCACAAGACCAGTCCCCGCACCAAGTTCAACGATTCGACTTGATGAGGTTAAACTGGTGCTGCCGATTCCGAAACTCTCCGGATCCTTGGATATTCTTTCGGCAAGTACTATGGAAGCACCCCAAGTTTGCAAGCCCACATCCGTATGGTCGTCGCCGGTTTGCATTGGGGTGTCGTATAATTCAACATGGATTTTGGAACTCGGATCGTTTTGGACCGAAAAGCTGAAGGTCCGGACCATTCCAAGTTCCTCATCAGTAGCAGGCTCCTCGTTTGATTCGCTGGTCAAATATGATAAGATGGAACATGCCGCGCCCACAAAATGTTCCAAAATGTTTTCTTCAAGCTGTACTTGGTATGCACGACCAACAAATCCGGTCAACCAGCGAGTGGCAAAGTTGCGCTCAAACTCGTCCCTCCTGAGGCTTTCTCCGTCGACCTCCTCGGCCTCTGCTTCAGTTGCATAACCAGAATCCGCAGCTAGAGGGTAAATCTTGCTGTTTGTCTGGAAATCCAGAGGAGTCGGCAAGCGACAGAAAAGTTCGTGCAGGTTGCGCAGAGCCTCGCCGATCTGAGCCTCGTTCAGCGTTGCCAGATCACGCAAAGGAGGCAGGATTGTTGACGGCGGTAGGCAATCCCGCTTTTTGATGATCATCGTGGCCCTAGAGCTCCTGTCGATGTAATTTCCCGAAGACAATGAAAACCACAGCAGTCGAAAAATCTCCAGAGTCCTGCTTTCGGAATTGCCCCAGCCTCAGTCCCAAGCGCTGTTATTGCATTGCCATGGTGTTTTTGAAGAGAAAGAATGTTTATGTTGTTTGAGCTCCGTACGACATGCACAAAGTGCTTGTTCGGGGCCCTATGGTGAACCCACGTGGTCCGAGTCAGTATCACGCAAATTTTTTGACGCCATCGTGGGGCCCTTGCCGCGTGCGCGTCTATCTGCTGCCATGTGAAAATGTATGTGCAACGGATTGTTATGCTGGAACCGGTCTGGCGGTACTTTAGCTTTGGACCACAACTATCACTTTGCCTTACCTAAAAGATATGTAAAGAAAGGTAACCGTCTTCCCCCCCCCCCCTGCATCTAACTAATAGAGCATCCCACAACGAAGATTTGTCCGCGCACATGGCAGCTTAATGCATATGATGGCCTTGGGCGTATTCTCATACGGGCTCTTACATGAATCCGTCGGTTTTGCCATGAAAGTCACG
>JFZS01000400.1:0-20270 GCA_000709145.1 Balansia obtecta B249 | reverse complement strand
CAAGCAGAACCAACTTTTGCTATTATAAAAGACCGTGTACTTGCCTCCCTGCTCCCTGACATGCTAAAACATCCAACCCTGCTCTTCTCCTTCTTTTCTCCTTTGCGGCCGTCTCCTAAAGCATACACCCTACTTGCTGCTCCCCCTCCCCGATATGACCTGCCAGCGACGCAACAATATAATTACGAGTATACATATTATTATTATAAGAAGAACAAGAAGAAGAAGCCTACTACGACGGAAGCCGCTTCTGCTTGTAAACCCCGGTCTACATTGATTCGGGAACAGGCTAGGCCAGGCCCAGACACGCAATTCCAAGTCTTTGCTCGAAAACTTGTTGTTCGCCAACACTTCTTGGCGGCATATTCCATTCCCGTCCTTCCTCGGGTGGTTTTGAGACAAAACACAAAAAAAAAAAAGCAACCCCACCTTGACGCAAGGAGGTGTGTGTGTGTGTGTGTGTGTGTGTCTTGTGTGTGTGTGTTATCTCTTGAAACTTGCAGCAAAGTGGCCGGCCCCCCTGTTCTTCCAATTTCACATACCGCCCCTTACCCCCCTGCCTGAACAATCCCGTCCTATCCTGATCCTGATTCTGATCCCTACTCCTATCATCTATCATCATTATTACCCCCTGCTTCACTCCCCCTCCCCTCACCCCACCACCAGGCGTTGCTCACTTGGCAATTGAAACCCCCATCGCAAGCATAACACATAACACACAACCCACGCAGAAACACATAGCAGCACATACACACGCACATGCACACGCACGCTCGCAAGCGCCCACGCCTGTATATATACACGAGCGCTTCTCCCTCCGTTTCAACCAGCCCTCCTCAAAACATGTTGTCCGTTGCCTCCCCGTCCATCATCCGTCATCACCATCACCCTCATCCTCATCCTCATCATAACCAGAACCTGCACTTCCCACCGCCGCCACGCTACCAGCACCACCGCCGCACCACCACCACCATGCCTCACCGCGAAGACAGCCCCGTCATCAGCCTCGTCATGCCTGATCTTCCGACGCCACGCAAGGCCTCTGATGCCGCTGTGGCTCAAGCCCTGGAGATTGCTCGCGAGAGCCCCGACGGCGCCTCAGATCCCACGGTCAGCAAGATGCTCGAAAACGCTCTGTCCCAGATCTGGGCCAAGGTCCAGGGCCAGCCCAGCTCGTACGTCATGAGCAGGGAAGAGTTTGCCGTCTTCAACTTTTTCCAGTGCCGTTTCGTCGGGGACGAGACGGCCGTTACCGCCAGGAAGCGCTACTGGGACAATTGCCATGCGTGAAAAAAAAAAAGAAAAAGAAAAAGAAAAAGGGGCTGCTGCTGCTGCTAGGCCGCTTTTCGCCAAAAAAAAAAGCAACAAAAATAAAAACAAAAACAAAAAGAAAAAACAGGCTGGTCTACAAGAACAGAGGGGTTTTTTATTTTATCTTTGATTAATTTTTTTTGCCCTTTTTACCTGTCTGTCTTGAGGACCTTTCTTTCTTCTTCTCTCCTCTCTCAACTTTGCTGTTCATCTCTCCCCTTCCCCTCTCTACCCCCTTTCTCACTCCCTCCTTATTTTTTTCCTACATGAGTTTACGTCATGTTGGCTGAGCAGGTTTCAGTCATATCGATGCATAATGTGGAGCATTCATAGCGGGAGGAGCTTATGCTGATTCAATTGGGTCCATTGAGAAGCAACCTGGAGAATTAGGGAGAGGGGGGGGGGGGGGGGCAGAGTCTGAGCCGAATCCGGAGTTGAAGGCTTCATTCCTGGGTATCTACCTACTGGGGTTGCATGCAGCGACGAGCGAGAGCCTTGGAAAGCATTCGGCGGCCGGGGCCGCCGTTTTCCTTGTCCCTGCCTACCGTCGAGGACGGAGATCTAGATCAGCACCATGCTGGGGCTTCTGTTCCCGACGGCGAGAGTAGCCGGAGCCAGCACCACCAAACAGCATTTGCCGCCTGAGAAGCCGACGGATGCCTCTTGGGTCGAAAGACTCCAGACCGGCCGATGATCCATCGTGCAAGGTCCCCCGGTGGGCCATAAGCTTTTATCCGAGACTTTGCAACTTCGATCCTCGGCACGGTCGCTCGATAGCATAATCTAGGCTGATATCAGCAAACCGAACACTGGGGCCGTGGGTTCTGCAGTGGATTCGAGGACCCAGGCATGCCGGACATTGCCCTTTAAGATTTAGCCTAGATGTCTAGATCCACAACACAAGGAATACCCGGGATGGCCTTGGAATGAATGAGTCAGAGCGAAGAGTGAGGGTCAATGCAATGCAATGCAGTGCAGTGCAGTGCCTCAGAGTCACCCAAGAATAAGAGATACCCGTCCCTTCAGAAGAGAGGTGGTTTAATTTTTTTTTTTAAATTTTTTTTTAAATTTTTTCTTAAATTTTTTTTATTGTCAGACCTAGTTGCTGCACCCAAGGGTTTCAGCGTTGCATTTCGCCCAAGAGCGTGTTTCTGCTAGTGTTTATATATAGCGCTGCAAGGGCGGTACAAGAATTTGAATTCAAGAGGCAACATCATCTACCACAGCCAGCTAGCCACTAATTCATCCCACCTGCATGCAATAAAGTAACGGCCCTGCCACAACATGTTGCTGGCTTCCACCATTGGGATCTAGAACCAACTGCACACAAAAATAGCATTTAGTGTGCGGTTGGTTGCAACGACTTGAAACCGTTGCACCCATAAACCCTATAAACCTAAAAGTAATAGCAAAAAAGAAACGTCAAACACCGGCCGCGGAAGTGGACCCGGCGTCGGTTCTAGACAAAAACTGGGAGCCAACTGCCAATGGGCTTGGCTTCCCCGGGCAGAAAGACACTGGGCTTGGGGCCGGGCCTGAAGCTCGGCACGGTCGGCGCAGTGGTCGTACACGGGAACCGCCGGGACCAGCGGAACACTCTGAGCCGGATGCCCGTGAGCAGGAATCTGACTTTGGGGGGCCTTGGAAGGGCAACAGACAAAGCCGCCTGGCATTTTCCTTTTTTGTTTTGTTTAGTTATCCCCCCCCCTGCTTTGATGGAATCAATATGATGTGTATCTTTCTACATGACGCCCTTTTTGCATCCCGACTTTTCCCGGAAAGTATACAACTCCAAACGTTGTAACTCGGTTTTTTTTTTCTTTTTCTTTTTTTGTTTGTTCTCCGTGGCAAGGGGACCGCCGCGGGGACGTTTTGGTTGCCGGATCCCGGGTCGGCTGCCACCCGCCCACCGCCTTTGCAGGAAAGCAATCGGCGGCTGTGGCGCGAAAGGGAGGGGTGCTTCCCCCCCCTCCCCCCGGGTAGCGAACCGAAGCTCGAACCGAACCAGAAACTCTCTTTTGTTTGAGGTTTTTTTTTTTTTTTTCGCGCTTTAGTGATAAAGCCTGGTGAATATATCCCCGTGAATAATTTGCTCTGGCCCGCTGCCCACCCCTTGTCTATGCGCCCCGCTCCTTCTTCCAGGCTTTGGAGAAGAATAGAGTTGAGGGCTCTTCAGCTTGGATCGGAACCTGGGCGCGGGGGGCAAAGGCCATCCGATTGGTCGGCGCCTAGATGCGGCACGGGCAACGATTGCCGTCTCCATCGTCTGCCATGCTTGGTGGCGCGGTGTGCCACTTTTGATTCGCTTGACCGGAGCGGTGGGATGCCCGCTTGTGTTAAAACGATGTGAGATGTTGCATGTCGAATAATAAACTTTTTTTTTTTGGGGGGGGGGGGGGGGGAGTCTCTCGCCCGAATTGGTGTCTTGTGACACTTGATTTTGCGTCGTTTAATGAATAGTAGGGCTTATTGAGCTTTTTTTTTTTTAATTCTGTCTTCTTCTAGCCCCTGCTTCTACCGTATTTCACTGCAATCGGGCCGGGCTCCTGGAGTTTCGTATAGATTCAATCATCCTACCTGGCTCCGAAGACCGAAACGACGAGCGGGATATCTGTACGTTGTTGTGTGGTTCATCGTTAACGGCGTCTCTCGTGTTGGAATGGAACATGTGACAGCGACTAAGCCTAGAGGGGAAGAAAAGCGGGTCCTTAATCCACGGCCTGTCAGTGGCCATGACTCATGATTTGACAAAGCAATCGTTTCTGGGAGCAAAGCAATGTACAACAATCACGACAACTCCTTTGTTGCAAAAGTCTTGATGGTCGACGTCTTGGGCTGCCGGGCTGGCTTGCGGCAAGGTAGGAGCGTTGGATAGCAGGAGGCCTGGTAGGGACGCTGGGCCATGATGGAACGGGGCAGATTCGAGCTTGACTGCTCAGAGAGTGTCAGTGCCGAGGCCAGTTGCACGCTCTACATCACGGACGGCCTTGTCTACGTCTGTACAAGAAGGGGGTATAGTGGCCTGTAAAGGAGGTAAAGAAAGCTCTTGCAAAAATCATGGGCCACGGTTGAGGACTGAACTCTTTCCTTATTGCTGCTTCCCCCTCGTCGGATGTTTCGGAAAACTGTCTGCGAAAGGAAACCATGGACGCATGGAGCATGACTTGTGCTCACAGTGAACAAGAGACGGCTTTTGATGGTCCCTGACCATGACGGCAACGAACTCCCGGGGCTGCCGACTCGAGATGTGGTCTAAAGCGGGGGTCAAGAGCCGGCACATCTCGAGCTCGATCTGCCAGTGACTTTGATTGGCCGGCGTCCAGCTATCGTTCATATCCCTTTCCTTGGATGCCCGTCTACCATATACTCGCATCGCCTGCACACCATCTACTCGCATCGCCTGCACACCATCTACTCGCATCGCCTGCATACCATCTACTCGCATCGCCTGCATACCATCTACTCGCATCGCCCGCATACCATCCGTTGTTGTCCTCGACTCGTCCCGTTCATACTCTGGAAACGCCCCCTTTTCCCGTCTTGTCTTCGCTCGCCCAATCAGGAACCGGCTACCCGTCATGCGGAACCTGGTGTGGAGCGTGTTCCTGGCCGCGCTCCCGGGCCTCGCCGCCGGCGGCCTGCTGGCGGCCAGGAGGCCGGCCGAGCAGGAGCTATTGATGACCTCTGCCGGCAGCCAGCGCGGATATCCCGCCGAGCCGTTGGAGTGTCTGCAGGTTGCTAGCCCGGTCTTGTCGCCTCACGGCTTGGTCGACGGCAACGAGGTGCTGGGCATTCCCGCCGGTGGCAAAGAGCTGCCGTCCTGCAAGGTGACCTTGATGAAGCATATATTCGGGAACAGCTACGGCAAGCCGTTTGTTGGTGAGAATATAATCTTTTTTTTTTTTTGCTTTCCTTGCCGCTTGATATACTGAATGGGGGAAATTACGAAAAAGAGTCGTTTTGGCTATTCCATATATATATATATATACATATCAATGATGAATTTTCTCCCCAAAAATTAGCGCCAAGCACTGTATGAGGTAACCATGATATATATATATATATACACGCACACACACATATATATATCAACATATTTTCTTGTCTTGATACAACTTGCTCTTCCCGTGGATTCCTCAAGAAAATTGCACCAGAGGCCACCTCTTAGCTAACGTCATCTCTTCTTCGCTTTACTAGCCAACTATGTGCCTCCTTCGACGGCTTCGTGCCCAGTTGCGTCCAGTTTCAACCGAGTCATCCTCAATCTCACCGTCGTATCCGAGGGACGTCAGTTTGACCGGCTGGCCATCATGTGGCTCGGCGACATCGAGGTCTGGAGGACGTCGACGGCAGAGCCCAAGCCCCATCCGGGCATTTCTTGGACCTACTGGAAGGACATGTCAAACTACCTTGTCCTGTGGAAACAGCCTCAGAAGCTCATCTTCGACCTCGGCAACCTCATCAACGACGATTACACGGGCTATTTCAACGCCACGCTCACAGCCACCTATTTCCGGGTCACGACAGATCGCGCAAGCCCCCTGGCGCCGCCGGCAGACCAGATCCTGGCCATATCCGCCGCCAAGTCAAGGTCCGACAGCGGGAGCGCCTGGACGTACCCCCAAGAGCGGGCAGCGGCGTCGGTCTCGCTGCCTCGCAACGTCCGACGCGCCGTCGTGGCCATTGCCGCCAACGGCCAGGCTGATGAGGAGTTCTGGTGGTCCAACGTGCCTGACGAGTCGACTGGCATATTCGACGGCACCACCTTGCTGGGGAAGGGTGCCTTCCGCGAAGTGCGCCTGCGCATCGACGGCGAGCTAGCCGGGCTGTCTTGGCCGTTTCCCGTCATCTTCACCGGGGGCGGCTCGCCGCCTCTGCACCGGCCGGTTGCTGGCCTGCAGGCTTTCGACCTGAGAGAGCAGGAAATCGACATCACGCCATGGCTGGGCCTGCTCTGCGACGGCAGACCGCACACCTTCAGCTTGGAAGTGGTCGGTGCCAACGACGCCGTCGTCAACAAATTCTGGGTCCTCTCCGCCAAGATTTTCCTCTGGCTGGACGGCGACGATCCGAGCCACATCACGCGCGGATCCGCGCCCAGCGTCTCCGTCACCAAGCCCGACTTCCACCCGCACGATACATCGGTACAGAATCGGTTCGTCCGGTACGACCAGACTGTCCATCGCAGGCTGGAGATCAAGTCGCGCATCAGCACAAGGTCCGGCAAGGTTGACGCGGCGTGGCTGCAGACTTTCTCCATGAGAAACGCCGGTCTGCTGTCAGACGGCGGCAACACCCAAAACATCACGGCGTCGTACACAGGTCGCGACGTGGCCACGAGCAACGACGCAAGCATCTTCAGCACGGGCTATTCCTATCCCCTCGTCTTTGCCTTGAAGCAGACGGCGCCGGATGGCGAATACAGCCTGACGCTTGATGCCAACTTGACGCAGGGCATGGATCTGACCGTGGCCGGCCAGTCAGCCTTTCCCAGCGGCCTGGAGGCATTCGTGCCCTTCCTCCGCAGCCCGATGAGCGGGTCGAGAGTCACGACTTCGAAGGAGGGAAGCGCATTCTACGGGCGAAAGGCCAACGACAAAAAGGCCGTCGCATCCGCAACCATTCATCAGCGCTACGTGCTTGCCGCCATTGGCGACAGCTCCGACGCTTACGGATCCGGCGGTGGCCGCCCGGGACCTGAGCTCTACCGGCGAGATATCAGCGTAGTCAACGAGACGACGACGCATGATTCGCAACGGACATTTGGCCTGGACGTGGCCACAATGGCGCCTGCCCACAACCCCGCGAGCGTCAACCGCCAGGCGGCGGACACTTACGCCGTCAAACTGATTGCGGGCAGACCGGCGTCTGTTCACATGCAGGCGGGACCAGAAGCGTGGCCCGGGTTAAGGCGACGCGCCGAGTAGTCGAGATCGGGCGAGTGTCTTTGCAAAACGAGCCAGGACGGGGAATAAAACGGTGTATCTCTTTAGGAGCCTTTGCACGACCCCTGCTACTACTAGTATCTTCTCTGTTGTTTCTCTAGAGAATACGTCCGTAAGGACCTATACCTTTCGTACCGCCTTGGATATTAGACCCAATAAAATCTTTGCGTTTAGCAGTATATCTACTGACGGACTGATGATTTTTATATCATGATGTGTTGTGTTGTGTTCCAGCAGGCGTTTAAGTTGTAAAGCGTAACCCTAACTTTACTGCCTAAGCACAGCCGACGCACTTGGTATAAAGCTCAGACGTTTGCCGGTTCCGCAGTGTATCCAAAGACAAGTCGGACGGGGAAAGGGTCAACTGACAATCAATCCACTATACATTTTTGCCGTCGGTCTGGATAGGGAACACCATGGTGTGCCCGTCGCAGTTGAAGAAACCGTGCTTCATGGCGTGGGCCAGAACTGTGTACAAAGGACAAGACGTTACGACCGGATGCTAGGATAGAGGAAGTGTTTCACGTTTGACAATGAGAGGGGAAACGTGCCTGCCCGTTCAAGGGCAGCATTGATCTGGTCCGGTTTGAGGGTGACATTACTCTTACTCGTATGGGGTGTCGAACACAAGGCTGAGGCAATCCAACTACAGGGACCACGCGGGTAGCGCCAAAAAATGCACGTATGTATAAATAGGACGCTCAAGTGTCCAGCAATCTAACCGCTATTACATGCTCCTCAACAGACTGGAATCCCTTATCAAAGAGCGACACTCTGTGGAACACCCAGCTGAGTGTGCCATTTTAGGAATCAACGTCCTCGGCATTACTCATTTGCTAAGGAGAGTTTGTTACCTTTAATTGTCATTTCTATCGTCGCAAGTGCTGCATTGCCCGTTAGGGGGACAGTGGAGTGTATTGCAGTACGAGTAAAAAATGTCAGCTTTGTTAAAACTGTAGCCGAAGACAACAAAGTCATGATTTTCTGGCTTGCCAATAGGGACTAATCTTTTGTTTGGCGTCCCATGGCAATAGGAGAGCCTATCTTGTTCATCGCTAAGTTTCTGGGGCCATTGATCTATAATAGATTGTTAAACCGAGTCCTGGGATAAGATAAGAGAATAATAAGGGAAACGTACTTTTATCTCTGCTAAAAACAGTTTTAATACCATTGTTCACAGCCTTGTTAACTGGACCGGAATGATACGGGGCATTAGGGCATTTTACAATACCCTGAACCGGATATTGTTCCCTATAAGTCACCTTGGTACCGCGGCTCTGGAGTTCGTCGACGCCCTCGATACCGCCCTCGATATCTCTCTTATTCAGATTTTCTTCTTTGCACGCATAGTATTTATTGTCCTTGCCAAGGCGCATTACACCGCAGTAGTAATAACTTGTTCCATCAATATCGACATGGGAAGTGTAGACAACACGGTCGGGATTATCTTCAAGAGAACCTCCACTGTAGGCGGCATATTGATGTACTAAAGGGAACATCCTCCCCGGGTAGCGAAGGACGTTGCGCTCTTTACAGCGTATAGGTAATATCGTGCGCCGATCAATTACGTGGGGCCACTTATCTACAAGGATAAACCGTCAAAACCAAGCACTGTATATATAGCATATAGAAGGGAAAGATAATAAGAAGGGAGACATACCAGCGCCAATTGTGCGGCCGGAAGTGGTGGCATCTATAGCTGCCGAAACCATGGTCATATCGTAGGTATAGAGTTTATATCCATACCCAGAGCATGTTACATTTTCCATTATTGGAACATCAACCGAGATCTTATCGCGGCGGTCTAGGAGTTCGTCGTCGCCCTCGACTGGGTTGGCGAGGACGAGATGGCTGATGCCCAAGCTGACGGCGAGCAGCAGCGGCGTGCAAACACCGGCAGTTCTCATGCTGGCGGTGGGTGGGTGGTAGCCGCCAAAAGTGACGAGAGAATGGATAAACAACAAAGATTGAG
Organism: Balansia obtecta B249; assembly: GCA_000709145.1. Lineage (NCBI taxonomy): Eukaryota > Fungi > Ascomycota > Sordariomycetes > Hypocreales > Clavicipitaceae > Balansia > Balansia obtecta. The sequence continues at coordinate 11,042 of JFZS01000400.1, read as the reverse complement.
CAAGGTTTGTTCCAAGGGCTGGGTGTTATTGTATGTGTAGAGAGAGGCCCGGATGCAGAGCTGTGCCGGGTTGAGTCGTGAGGGATGGACACATGCCGGGTCTTATACACATTGGCCATAGCAGCCATCGTCGACATGCCCATCGATTTCCCTCGTCAGTTGTCGGCCGTAGACCCGTGAAACACCGCGCAAGGGCAGCCAGTAGACGACGATGGACGATATTAACCCAAGTGTCTCTGGTATCCGCACTTTGGATTTTTGCCTAAAAAGACACAGTTGGGGGGGGGGGGGGGGGGGGGTGAGGGGGGGTAGACCTCGGCAGATTTGCCTTTATACCTTGACCCTGACGGGCGAAGGAGGCCTGCTCTGCTCTGTGGCCTGGTTTGCCATGTACGAAGAAGTCGTGGTTGGCAAAGGGGAAGCAGAGCCTTCCCCCGGGGATCCCGGGCCCGGCCCCCACCCCGACTGGCCCGGCCGGGAAATCCTTAGATGGAAGATGTGTGCATGTATGTACGTACCTCTGCAGATGTTACTTCCAGAAAGGGACTAGTCACAAACCGGCCCCACTAGCTCGGGGTTCTCGCGCCAATCACTTGCGGATAACCAGGGTCCATCCAGCACGTTTCGGCTAAAAGATGTAAGAAGCGTTGAGCCATGTAGATACAGTCTCTCTAGCACGTTTTAGATAGACTACGAGCGTCGGGGTCGCCGGCCAAGAGTTTAGAGAGTAGTTGAACCGCGTTGGTACGTGTGCACATTAGTGTCTAGCCGGAGCTCCTTAATCTCCAGCTGGGCCTAGCTGGATTCGGAAGGGTCCCTGCCTACCTATTTTAGTAGCAAGGTACTCCTAATCTTTGTTTCAATCTATTTGTTGTTTTGCCGTTTTTTTTTTTTTTTTTTTTTTTTTTTTTTGGTAGCAGCTATAACAGCAAGGTGCCTTCGGCGTAGAGGCGGGCACACAAACGCGTACAACAAACAACAGGCTTTAGTTCTGAGGCATTAACAGCCTTGGAAGGAACTTTAATTTAATAAGTCGCTCAAAAAAAACGTGCCATCAGTACAGAAAGAAACCTCTGGGGGACATGTGTGCGGGATTCTACTAATAGTGACTTTACTAGATTCAACCAGGAACTGATGCGCCCTTGCCCTTGATACCTTGTAGCATCAGCCATATGAATCGTCCCAAATGCCCGGCATAGGGGCTTATCTAGGGACTCAAGCTTCTGCAAGTAACATGGCATTCCGATCTCACCGGAGATCTTCCTGTGCGATTCCACGATCCCGACCTCAGGAACAGCACACGCCAAGATGCGCCCTTCCGCTCGCCGCAGCTTCTGTGTGAAACCCCTGACCTTTTTTGGAAATCCCCCCACCCCCTAAACTGCCTTGTCACATCGGCATCGCAGTGATACGATGAAGAATGAATCAAGATCTGGCGCTACGGGAAGGTGGCGCTTGCCGATGCCATCTTGCAGCTGCCTACTATCACGCGCTAGCCTAGTGGTTGCCGGTGGCTCTGGCCAGCCTGTTATTACTTTTACGAGAGTCACTCTGTAGGTCTGTGGGGTTCTATTACTACTGTGACTATGGCACAAGAGCTTTTTAACTCTTACAAAGCTGTTACGGGGAACCCCGACGGCGCGTGATGGCATACATTGCATGTGATTCATCGCCGACTTATGTTTTCTAGTCGGTGTGACGGACTAGGCACGCGGTGTTCCGAATGGTTTTTACCTCATGCAGTCAGTGCTTGCCAGGATTTGGGGAACCAAAAAAAAAAAAAAACAAAAAAAAAAAAAAAAAAAGAGGCACTGACTGGTCCAGTGTATATATGTAAGTGACTTGCGTTAAACACTTGAAAGCATAGCCCAAGACATGAATACTTGCACACATCATGTGAGTAAGCCTCCGTTACATCCTGTTTTGTTGCCTCGCCCCTTTTCTTATATCCCACCAACATCAAATCAAAGACTTCCCTTTTGCTTAGCTTCCCAGTGCGTTTGCTAACAGACTGTAGCAGCCACAGCACAGCGCAAACAAACCTGCCTGCCTGCCTGCCTGCCTGCCTGCCTGCCTAAAGCACCGTCAACGTAACTGCTACAGCTTACAAAAGTACGATGCCTGTTGCAACACCTAAAGTAAAACCGAACAAGGCCCACGAAGCATTCGGCAGCCAAATAGCACACAGTCTGCTGCTGCTGGTTCTACCGAGGGCAATGGATGATATACCCCTCCCTCTACTGACGTTGAAGCGCACATCACCACATCACCCACCCACGGGCTGATGACAAGTCTTGGATTGCATGCTCGAGCTTCTTCTTTTGGTTGGCTGCTCTAGCTGCGGAGTGCGTTGCAAAGCCAAGTGGGACAAGTTGCGAGCGTTTGCTGTCAACCAAGTCAACGGAATACATGCGTCAAGTTATGTTCGCATCATCTCCTTTACCAACGTCACGGGCAATACGCAGCGTATTGATTGGAATGAATTCTATTGAAAACGCGACGTGCTACAAGTCTTAGCTGCCCATTATTATTACAAGTTTTGGTGGTGGCACAACCATCATTCTCTGCTGAGCCGTCCTCATACCCGTGGAAGCTTTTAAACCCTCGACATCACCTGCGAACCCGACCCGTCTAAAAAGCAACCATGGCAGCGCCAAAGACGGCGGCAACCAGGTACAGTCCGACAGCTGAACCACCGACGCGCACCAAAGGAGCGCCAAGAACGGCAGCGCTACCGCTGTCACCACTGTTACCGCCAGAGCCGGAGCTGCCACCACCGCTGCCGCCACCGCTGCCGCCACCGTTGCTGCTGCCGCTGGGTGCGAGCTTGTCACAGTCGCTTATCGAGCCACTGGCTGATTGCGTCTGGGCCTGACCCTTGAAATCACACGAGCCAGCTCCATTCTTCTTCGCATAAGCATTGAGGGCAAAAGCAAGCTGCTCCTTGCTCGAGCACATGCTGTACGTGCCGTACTTGCCCGTCGTGGCGTTGCCGGAAATGCCGGAGCAGTAGGAAGCATCCTTGCCGCAGATGAAGCCGAACAGCGCGCCATAATCCGACTCTTTGAGGTTGCTCGAGGGAACACACGACGCGGCCTTGACCATGCAGCTGCACGCAGCCTCGTTGGGAGTGGGGGGCAGGTTGGAGCTGGCAGCCCACGACTGATCGACGGCAGGGCATGACTTTGCCTTAGCCGTGGGATTGTATGACGACATATCCACACCCTTAGGATCGACCTTGGCGATTTTTTTTTCAAGGGCGGCAAAGTCCTTCAACTTGGTAGCCGAACCGCCACTGCTGACTTGGACCAAACCTGTCGAACAAAGGTCACATGTCAGCCACGTCTTGGTGCGAATGAAAATGTATGGAGCATGCATGTGCTTTCAACTCACCATAGTCATTGGCCTCCTGGAAATATTCGTAGACGATGCCTCCACACACAACCGCCGTCATGTTATCCTGATACAAAGCCGTCGTGTCATCCCAAATGCGACCCGCTGCACCATTCGGAAGGTTGCAGCCGTACTCGGCGAAGAAGATGGGCACAGAGTAGTCTTTGAAGAAGTCTATCAGACGATTGTATCCAGACGCCTCAAAGGTGCTTTCACCACAATACGAGTAGATGTTGTAACCTAAAAAGTCTATAGAATCCGAGCTAGGACCGCAGTTGAAGTAGCTGGAAATCTGATCACGGATGGGTTTGTCGTCGTTGGCGGCATAACCAACACCCATTGGTCGATATTTCTTAGACTTGATATAAGCCTTGGTGTCACGGGCTGCAGCTTTTACGTAGGCCGAGGCAGCCGTGTTGTTGTTGGAATTGCTGACTTCGTTACCAGCAAAGAAACCAATGACATTTGAGTATTTTTGTAGCTCATCAACGACCTTCTGGTAGCGAGTGTAGAGCTCAGTATTCCAAGCAGGGGTATCACGGTTGATGGACAGGTTCGGTTCGCCAAGATCAGCCACGACATAAATGCCGTTGTCGTTGAGCAGCTTCATGCAGGCTGAATGATCCTTGGTCGGATCGATCGCGTAGACTCGGATAACGTTGGTTCGGAGTGTGACCAAATTGGGGACATCAGCTTTGCAGCGATCGTTGTCGGCAAGAGGATCAACGTAACTGCTGTTGCTAGACGTGGCACCGGCTGCGCCGGATTGTTGCTGGTAGGCGATACCCCTCATGATGAATTCGGTACCATTGGGATAGAAGAACTTGGAGCCCTGTCGATTCACGCTGTTACTTGGCCAGTTCAAAACGAACGGCTGAGATGAAGACAATGTTGGTTTGGGCGCACCTTGATTATAATTGATGGCAGATCAGCGCCAAGTGCGCTGCCCGCTAGGGCCAGAAGCGACCACGAAAGAGTGGACGAGACCATCTTTTGCGATGTGTTCCGCAGACACACGAGATATCCGGAGGATTAATGTGAAAGGGGGTGCTGAAGTTGATTCGACCGACTAGTGACGAGTTGAGAGACACCGGTCTGAAAAGAAAAGCGATAACCGACGATGTTGCCGTTGTTATGGGTCCAGGGAAAAAAAAAAGATGATGATGAAGAATAAGAATTAGATAAACAAAACAAAAGAAGTCGTAGAGGAAGAGGGGGAAATGTTAGGTGAAACACAATGGCAGCTGCGACACGAACAAAAGTGCGACTGTAGACGACTTGCCGAGTCGAACAAGTCGCAAGTCTGAATAAATCGGTTCGCGAAGCGATTAAAGCGGCAAATGCCAGACAAAGAGGATGATAATGAGAGTGAGAAGGGAAAAAGCTGGATAGAAACCAAGCAACGGAACTGGTCAGACAAGAGGGCCAAAAAGGAGGAATGCGTCAGAAACAATGGCGATTTCGAGGCACGAGGGACTATATGAGTCCTCATGGCGCGGCTGTGGGCCGGGTGGCCAGGTACCCAGGTACCTTGGTACGTACTGAGAGGCTTAGACTCTAGCACGTCTAGCACACGTTAGGCACAGCCCCGCATCTAAAAAACGGTCCCAGGTCCCGAGTACACACACTGTACCTCGGGTGAGTACTTAGAAGCGGCCTCCCCTGGGGAGTTCACGTTGGAATAATAAGCCAAGGCAGCAACTGCTTATGGGATTTTGGGCCAATCATACCGACCGCTGCTAAGGTACTTGCATCTACATGGAAACTTCCGTATGATGAAAAGTCTCGACAAGTGCCCGAGGTGTGGCCATGGCGCGCTCAAAGCTAGCTGTCGCGGCCAGCCAGAGGTACCTGTCAAGTATTGGCAGCTGGATGGGGACCATGACCTAGAAAGGGATGAAAATGAATCCAAGTGCGCCACAACGCAAGCGCCGGCACAGATTGCCATGGTCAGATGGACGACAGGCTGGAGATGGGGGAGCTGCACCGCTGCACGATGAGTAGAGTAGTCTGAGCCCGTCCGCTGCAGAACGAGTCCTCTATACGTCTGTAGTACAGTATACGTTATGGTATGGTATGTATGATGTACGTAGAGCCCTGCACGCCCGGATCCAGCGCGCGCAGCTGTTTCTGTGCGGAAGACGGCTAGGTTTGGGCGACGGCAATCAAACAGAACACGATTGGGCGAGCCGACTCTACCGGAAGACGAGGCTATAGGCCATGAATGAGCAAATGAATGCCGGATAACCGTCTTGTAGTGGGTCCGATTGGTGCCTGGTGTATGACAGCTGGCAAGTGGCAGGAGAACATTGGCCGATGGAAGGAACGACGGAATGAAGATAGGCTCACAGCCCACTAAGGAAAGTCTCCTCAATGGGCTAGCTCCGAACGCGTTTAGTGGCATTCCTTATGTAACGGTTGTCGCGATGCTTTGAAGAGGACAACAAAGGGGTGACTTTATTGAGTTGGGGCTATCAATCCGGATTAAGTTCGCACGGCTGTGACCAGGCAACTGCAATCACATACAAGATTGAAAGCTGCCAGGCGAGGCTTGACCTGATCTCCCCTTGTACATTCTGGAAATTGCCAGGACCTTCATCACAAGTGAGACTCCCCTACAAAAGATAGGTACCTCTGATTTTCCTTGGTCCTAATTGGTTCACTAGCTGCTAATTTGTAACCCAGTTGGCGCCTCGCCGCACTCAAGGGATAGCCAGCAAGTAGCGGCGCGCGCTCCCCCGCCACCCCCCCTACCCTCGCCTCACCAACGCAATCTTACGTAAGCCATGCTCGCCCCCAACATCACAACTTCCCATGTGTTGTCAAGTTGAATCAAAAACACTTGTTGTTGATGCTACGTACCTTGCTTGGGTACTTAACAAGCCATGTACGTCTGTACTGCGTAGACAACTAGACACTTGCCACAGCCAGACAGATGCAAAGAGCAGACCAGACAGACACCAGGATTGAAGCTTGGATAGCTTCAAGAGACAACATCGTGGGAAGCCTCTACCTTGACGGCGGTCATCTTCACATACCACCATGGCCTCCACCCTGCTTACCATGTTATTCGACGCTTTCTGTTCTCTCTGCTCAAGACCGTGGTCCCAGCCCTATCATGCTAGAGGGCAGCACCTGCCTGCAGCTAATACGAGCCTGCTGACCGACTGAACCACCGGGTGCTTTGAAGCTACGGAATGCCGCCACACGCAGGTTAATCTCTCTGTGTTCGAAGATGCATCGCGCCTCCGACCGGCTCTTGCAGAAGCAGAAAACAGAAATGCTGCTGTGACCCGCAGTCGGCGAGACGTCTCACTCCCCGTTCAAACATTCAAGACCGACGGGGACCCAAGAAACGACCTGACCAGCTCGACGCAGGAATCTGCACAGACCCTAACGGAACCCTCGACTGGATGTGCAGATGACAAGGATTTTCCTTGATTATTCCCTGACCACCTTCAAGTCAGGCATTTGGCGTCGGTTCCAAGTCAGAGTCGCCAACCGAGCCAGGGTTGAATTGATCATCTCTCCGTCAACAGCAACGTCATGACTCACATCTGCATACCTACCTGCAATTAATTGTCTTAAGCCCCCGGACTCGCTGCATCCATGGCTGTCGTACATACATACATGCAATACGGGGAAATGCCCGAGAACATCAGCATCGCACATCGCACATCGGCGGCCCATCCCGCCCATACCGCCCCTTTGTGTGACAGCCGTGTCTCACCGCGAACGGTCAGTATGAACGACAGGTCGCGCAGTTGGGACGAAGTTCTTGGGCTCCCAAACACGTTTACAAAAGAATGACCATCTCCTCTTGCTGGCGGCCGAGGGGCTCTCCTGCTCGCCTTGTCGACTTTTTGCACCGCACATTGGAGTCGGCAATATCCCAACACTCGCTCTCGTGGTGTCGCGGCGTCGCAGCCATGGTACCGTCGTGCTTCGGGGCCAGGGTTAAAGGCCAACCCGCAGGCAGAGAAACAGGTCGTCAATTCGAAGAGGAGGAGGTCTATCCAATTCATACGCTGGACCAGCCTACCGCGACGCAAAAGTTGCTGACCTGGGTAATGTGCTTCAACGACGTGCTCGATGCACCAAAACTCCACGAGTCCCTCTACGAGTTATTGGAGACTGGGGACTGGAAGAAGCTGGGCACTCGCCTGCGCATCAGAGTAAGTACCGTCGTGCGAGTGCGAAGTGTTTACGTCTTTCTTCTTTTTCTTCTTCTTCTTCTTTTTTTTTTTTTTTTTTTTTTTTTTTTTTTCTTCGCAGATCCTACAGCCAGCCCCCACCCCTCTTGACAGCTGCTCAACGTTGACATTCGGAAGCACGACGGACTGGTCGAAGCATATGCGCCCAAGTCATATTCACCGGACCACCCACCATGTACATTCTTCCTCGACGCCCACTACGGCAGCAGCATCGAAAGCCATGCTGCAGGGAAACACTTCAGCCTTCCATCACTCCGAGCCTTCACCCAGACTCTCCCCTCAAGCTGCCAATTGCACGCTTCGCATCCCGACTTCCCGACGACGGTTCAGGATCTCATCGATAGAAAACTTCCTCAACTGGTTCTTCATGTCCTCGTCTTTTGCGACGCTACGATAGTCGCGGTTTCCCTGCCTGCCAACACAATGGACAATACTGGCTTCAAATCTCTTCTTGAGAACTGGTCGCTCGTGCTAAATGGGAGACGGACAGAAGTCTCGATTGTATTCGGACCTCACAAGGATGTTCTCGAGGAATTAGTGAGCAGGGCAGAAGAGAAGCAGGTCCTGGAGGAGCTCAAGATGCCGAGCGAGCCAATATGTCGATACCTAATTCCCGGCTGGTGGCGTAGACGGAACCAGCACATGACGCAGAAACGCATGGTCTACATACCCAAGATGATTTACGACGATTTCCTCAGTGAGATGCGCCAAGAGCTAGCATTGCTTGTGCAACACGAGCAACACCGACCGATTGTTAGCGACGCCGAGATGTTGTTCGCCTGGCTCAGCAAACTGCACGGGGGAAGAGACAAGAAGAACAAAGCTCGCGCTCTTGCAGCACGCAGCGCGATGAATCTCCGCCAGCGCATCTCTTTCCTGCGGGATCCATCAGGGGAGTATCTCCAGACACTGACATTCCCATTATGCTCCACATTATCAGCCGCCCAGGCGGAAGAGTCTGTTGGGCAGATCACACTGCACCACAAGCGCTGTATAGACAAACAGACTCCTGACCACCATCTCCTCTCCGTGGCCAAGTCGTTTCTGGTGGCCAAAGAGGCGGGCAGAGACCCGTTTCTTCAAGCCCCGATGGACGCGGGTAGGTACGCACACCTGGAATATTGCAACATGACGTCTCTACACCTTTTCTCGGCGGCAAAATTCGGGCCCGCTGTCGTTCAATCCGGACGGCTGGACAGCCCCCGATATAACCCTCGAGGAACAATGGTCTCGGCGCACTCATTCGAATTGGGCACCAAGCCGACCGACTCTTTTTGCCATGTGATTGGCAAGGATTGCGACGGCCACTTCTGGATGTTCTGCCAGCTGGAGCCTGAAGTCTGGGTACGGCTTGAGGAGGAGCTATATCGTCTGCAAAAGTGTGTGAACTCGCCCGTGTCTGGCAATTCACTTCGATTCCCCAGTGCTTCTACAAGGTGAATTCTGGCATGGTGCCGAGCAGCGGCTGCTGGTGACCCCCCGATGGATGTGGGCGTGCTTTGGTATCTGATATTTTGGGCGTTTAGCGGATGAGCGGCGGCCGGAGTTCAAACCTGGTATCTTCCTCATGATGCGCGAAAGAAGGGGATCAATGGGAAAGTGGACGCTAGTCTCAATCTTGATATACACGGCTTCATCAAACGCACGAGACTCTATTATAGACTTGTTGTGCAAAGGACACTGTCTTCTTGTGATGATGTGTGTATGTTTTTTTTTTTTCCAAGGAGCTGCCAATCTACCAGGCATGCAATCCGCAGTCCAATTGCCCTTCACTAGCCCAGCATAGTCTCACACCTCTTGACGAGGCTAAGCGTGAAGGAGAACAGGAAGCCTGCCTCCTCCACGGAGCAGCCACGACGGCGCAGAAGAAGCGGCAAATGCAATAAGCTTGAACCGCGAGTTCCATCAAACTCGACAGAGACTTTGGCAAATCCCCCACAACATCACAGCATGCTACTTCCTTTCGTGAGGGACGGACTCGCAAGGATTTCCCTCCATGGGACCGAGTCCGCCGGACGGGCAACCCGTAGCTAGACGAGTTATGCTCTCGGCACGTGTTCGAAGCAAGCTATCAAGCCGAGGCACGCAGTTGGGGCCGCCGATATAATCTATAGCGCAACTAGGCACGACGAAAGTTTGGACAGCATTGCATTATATCTTCATAAAGGTGGATAAAGGTGGCATGAGCACAATGGAGCTTTTTTTTTTTTTTTGGTGATCAAAGCCCGAGGTATCGTGTCACTCATGCTATCGATCTTTAAGTTTTTGAGCTTGGATTTCTCCCGCTACAGAGTCTTTGTAGAAGGACATTTTTTCTTTTTTAGATCTAGGTGGCATCAAATGTTGACACAGATTCTGATTAGTAGAAGCGGGATGTGCAAACTCGGCAGTGCGCCGTCGGATCCTCAAGAGCACTTCTATTCGTAGTTTTAACAAGCCCCTTTTTGAGTGCGCAAAGGCAACAACTAGATCACTTATCAGCTAGTGGGCCAATCAGAACAAAGGATATTAAATCCACGTACAAACCTTGCTATAACAAGTACTAGCAATGCTAGTTATACAAAGCAGTACTTTGCATACACCACAGCCACAGAGCCGTTGTAGGTGCTCAGGAGTACCGGTGGGTCTCGAAACCCAGCTGTTTGCCCTCGCGCACTCAAAGGGGCAGGTAAAGGCGCTGAACCCACTTATTCCGGCCACGGGCGGCATCGACAATTATCTGGCCCGGGCGGGTTCGAAAAGAAAAAGGAAAGCAATTAAAAAAAGAAAAAAAAAATGACGAGAAAGAATCAACTTCTCCCCGCTCCCGTCCAAGCCAATTTTTGCCTTCCACCCCGTCCCTCCCTCTTCTCATGCATACGGATATGCAGATGCAGACCAGAGTAGGAAAGAGCCGTGTTAGTCTGCTCCTTCCCACCCGAGTCCAGGCCGGTCCACTGTCCACGGGCCACGGTAGAGCCTTCCGCTTACAGAAAGTCCATACGCCGCCTGCCTTCCTTGCCTGATGCAAATTCCCCAGGCTCTCCGCACGCCGTCGCTAAACCCGAAGCAGCGATTGCTTTGCACACGAATTCCCATCGAGCGGGCTACTTGATGGTCGTGCTTGCCGTCACAAGCCCTAAGGGCTGTAAAAAATAAAAATAAAAAATAAAAAAAACTTTCATTTAGTTCTTGCCTGTTCCTTTCCTCCCCCCCCTCCTCCGCCCCCCTCATAACTTGGCTATCTCCAACGTCGTCTTGCGATTCCCCGTTATTTCCCCATTTGGTGCCGAGTGCACTTTTCTTTCCGTTTCGAGTTGACCCAACGCATTCGTCGAGGGAAGGGCCCTTAATAACTCTCCCCTCCCCTCCCTCCACCATCCAGACAGAAGAGAAGATCTTAGGGTTGTTGGAGAGAGAGAGAGAGAGAGAGAGAGAGAGAGAGGAAGGGCAAAA
>JFZS01000399.1:0-20420 GCA_000709145.1 Balansia obtecta B249 | reverse complement strand
GTCATGCAAGGGCTAACGTCGAGGAAGCAGCGACGAGAGAGCGGTACTAGCGCATCGTTCTCGTCTTTCTACTGCTTCGTACTGAGGACCACGCTTTCCACGTTATCTATGTACTCGGTGCCACGCGCGAGGGTAATACAGGAGTCGTGGCTGAAATCTGTCCCCTGCAGATCCTGTGTGCACTGGTATATTGGTTATCGATGAATGAATGACACCGACTGGTCAGGCTTGTCGACTTTCTTAGCCTCGGAGCTTCTGACTCGTTTCTGCGAGAGCATATCGGACCGAGCAGTGTTTGTGTTTTGTGTGCTGGGGAGCTGTTGAAGCAATTTTCAGCACGGGAATCCAAAGAGTCAAACTCATGACATGATACATACCTTCAAAGAGAAGGGATCCGTTGTTCAGTAATACAAATGAAGACCAGGATGCGTTCCCCAATCCACATTTGAGATATGTGGTGGCTGCTTGCTGCGGTATTTGCGCTGATTGCGGGCAGGAACTCGGCGAGCTCAGCCATTGGCCACGCCCCACTTCTCACCAGGACACGGCTTGGAGGTTGTCCCAAGTCCCCAAGCCATGAGTCGCACCAAACAAGCAAATGGTGGTGGCAAAGAGGATGCAGATGCAGATGCGGATGCGGATGCGGATGCAGATGGAGGTGGCAGATGGAGGTGCAGATTTGTTTTCTCGACGAGGAGGGCTGAGAAGGCGCAAATGTGCTGCATCCCAGCACTTGCATCAAGGGAACGCAGAGGGCAGAGGGCAGAGGGCAGAGGGCAGAGGGCAAAAGGCAAAAGGCAAAATTCAAAATGCAAAATGCAAAATGCAGGACTTGACGGATAAAATACAATAACATGTTCTGTTGCTCAACTCTGCCTGTCGTGGTGGAGGTGGTGGTGATGATGGTGGTGGTGGTGGTGGTGGTCCGTCGTTACTTTTAGCATGTATCAGCACAAGTCGCCTCGCCATGTGGCGCCGCGCCATCCGTCACGCTGTAGCGAGACCTCCCCCGCCCCTCTTTCGTTAGCAAAAAGGGGCGTTGGCCGTTTACATGCAAGGGCGTGTGCATCGACGTCTGCAAAAACACATGGCAAAGTATCGGGTGCATCCACAAACTCAGCCATGAGCCAAAGTTGCAGCACAGAACTAGGGGCTGTGTGTCCTCCGCTGACCAACCTTGCTGCACCTAACCTGCACCTAACCTGCACCAACCCAGCCAGGTACCCAGCCAGGTACCCAGCCAGGTACCCAGCCAGGTACCCACCTCCTCCAATTTTACCTAATCGGCGTAGTCTTGTCTTCATCTGTGCATCTTGACATCCAGCACAGCGGTTTGACAGCGGCCGCCGTGTCATGGCATTGTCCATTATTCGTCCGACTATGCTTACCTTTACCCCACCATCTCCCATATTCCTTTATTTTACCGGCCCATCAAAAGCTGTGTCACCCAGGCTTCACGTGGAAAAACTCGCTCAACAAGACATGTCCCGCGAATAAGACATATGATAGCGCACCCATCTGATTTCCCAACAGAACCTGGCTTGACCTGGTGCTGAGCTGCACAGACAGACGTAGAGAACGCAGGGAATTTTGGCTGCCGAGTTTTGGCTAGGTGCGGGGTTATGAGTTCAACGTCAGTCAGACCCTGTCATTTTCGTGAAACAGAAGACATTCACGCCCGTCTGTCTCTGTCTCCTTTGTCCTTACCTATACCGCGCATACAAGACCTTAAGGGGCCTTCATCCTTGCTAAGAAATATTGTGGCTTCACCGCTGGATACCGTGGACGACGGGAGAAACAAGCGGTCTGATATCAGAAGTTGTAATAATAGGATGAACCACCCAGGACAAAGCAAGAATACATTGTGTTTCCTCAAACCCACGTGGCATTAATCCGTCAGTGGGGTAGCGACAGCACAGTCCAAGTGGGTCTCCTCAGATTTGCGTCTGGTTCGGCAAAACGGATTTTTGAGCATGCAGCAGACACTAAGCCTAAATCGAAACGAGGTACCCCTCACACACAGTTTCTACGCATGGAAACCTTGCGCGCTGTGGATGAGGGCGGAACTTGCTTGCGGAAAGGGCTCCGTGCTGGAAGCACGCCCCTGCACGTCCCTCCTGCTCCTGTGTCAACCTTCTCCATGAATAGCAGCCACTAGCCACCACTAGACTATCAAACCCCTGGCTCCTTGTTCGTCGTCATCAAGTCCGAGTACAGCAGCTGTTAGCGTCCCTTGCGACTTGTCGTATGTACAATGACTAATTAGAGGGGTAGAGGGAAGTCGACCGAGCAGGAACTCATCATCATTAGATTGCTCTTTTCTGCGCATCTCCGTCAGCCGATACACTGAATCTCGTTACTGACTCCAGTTGGGTGGGGGGGAAACCAGATTCTAGAAGTCAAAGAATGCAAGTTGCTGTGGTCAGGAAATGGCGAATTTGACCAATCACACCGGCGGGGCTCAAAATACATCAGTCCACGTGCCAAACCTCATTTTGAATGCTTGAAGATGGTAGCTAAGTACCTAGTTACCTGGGTACTCAGCAGCACCGCAGCCATAGAAGAAGGTACGTCTCCTGATCCAGCTATTGCCTTGTCGCCGGCAAAGCGGCAGGTGCCTCGACAACCCTTGCCAAGTCGTCCAGGTAGGTACCTGGGTAGGTACGTTGCAGTTTTGCACTGCCACATTCGCACGACCCGTTCTTCCGTTCTTCCTGAATTGCTTCCTGGCCGCGTGCCGACGGAAACAATCATGACCATCGTTTCTGCCCGCGTGCCGTGCGTTATCAAGCGACCCGTTTTGCCAACGACGTCGACCCCGTGATTTTGTTCTGGCGCCATGGCAAGTCTCGCAGCCCCACGGCTTGTTGGGTGGGCCGGGTTTCTCTGGCGCTCGCTCGGGAAAACGACTCTTGTTGATTAGGGTTCAGCTTTGTGGGCCACCAACAAATGACTTACGCATGACCAGGGACTGCCCGCAGAGTTGCAGTTTGTCATCGATGCTTCCTGCATCCTACCATCCAGGTAAAGAAGGATCACGTCGGCCGAGAAGATGAAGCAGCGGCCGAAGGTCTAACCAACCACTCTGCCAGCCGACCGACTTGGACCGGTTCATGGTTTCAAGAGGACAAGAGGGGACAAGAGGACAAGGAACAGTCCAGAATGCGACCCCAATGCCGCCCTGAGGTACCGAGGACATTTGTCAAGCAACATTTTACCCCCACGAAGCTGGCCCAACCCACCAACAAGCAGCTGGCATCTTCCACCAAGGCACTCTCCGTTCATAACGTGCGTGGTATTTGGTCTGCTCCACTCAGTGCTCGTGGTTTGCACGCCGTCGCAGAGGCACAGGGCGAGGTCGAAGCCAAAGTCTGGGGAAGGAAGGAAGGGAGAAGGAAGAAAAGAAAAATGGGGGCTTTTGGGTAAACGCCCAACTTGAAAGTGGTTCAGATGGAGGCCACCATGCTTGTCTTGCTTGCTTGCTTCTTTTTTTGCGCCTCTAGGTTTTGGAGGTACTGTGGTTCTCCTTTGACGTCAAAAGTTGCCTTTTGTCTCGGCACCTACCTACCAAGGTAGGTAGATAGTAGGTAGGTATGTAATATGTTGAGGCCGCGGTCATCGGCATCATCATTATTGAAAGACCAAACTCACAGTCATACATCCGACGGCCCCCTTTTGCATTGACTAGCGTATCTTTGCCAAAGAATAATGAGCAATGAGTTGCAGGACCGACCCGCCGTACAATCTTATCCCCGCGTTGGACTGGCCGGGCGCCTTGCGTTCCATGTTATAATAATAGCTTCACATAAGGGCTAGCCTCTTAGCTATGCATCGTGTGAAGCGCTAAGCCGGGTCAGGTCCTAGGAGCATTCCTTAACATGAGGAGACAACTCTACTTACTCCCTACGGAGTAGTTGAAGCAAGAATCCGTCTCTGCAGATATTGACAGACACCTGCCCATTTCTGTAGCCAGAGGCGGGGACCGACGGCGCATGGGCCTTCAGTCTCCGTACTTTCCTTTTTAAAAATGGAAAAAAAAAATTAAAAATTAGCGCCAGTCTTCGCTTTGCAGTCAGCCAAGTCGGTAATACAAACCCAAACCCAGTCTCAATCGATCGACTGGTTCGCTGTCACTACAGGTTGCATCAACCTAACGCCTTTCCGATGGATACTATGTATGGGGTTAGAGCACAACGTAAATCCGAAACGCTAGTCGATGCTTTATCAGACTCAACCCTGACGTCAGCGGCAAGAATCGAGACCGCCAGGCAGCTGTTACCGTCCGCGATAAGCTTTCAGGTCCCGAACGACGCATATCGAGGTAATTCATGTACAGACAGACTCTTAATTGTTGATGGGCTGCGGGACCCGCCATGTAAATTTTTTTTTTTTTTTTTTTTTTGATTAACGTCATGGTTGGTGTCCAGGCAGTGGTCATCCAACAGGGCGCAGCGCAGCAGGTCAACAGGCGCCCCGGCTATTCGCTAGTTTTGCCCTAGGCCACAGGGATATACATATTACAAGGGATGTACAGTACGTCTGCACTTGTATCTCCATCTCTTTGAAGGACCACCGCCCCATGCCGACAACAACAAGCATTGTGGCCCAAAAAAGAAGTGCTAATACTAGTTTACACTACGTGGAGTACAATATGGGCATTAGCAATAATCTACAGTGCAAGCGGCACGTCGCATGCCATCTTTCAGTAGTCAACCAAAGGTAGGTACCTAGGTACTCTATGCGTTGTGGGTCCGCGGCACAGGGTTGTAGCCATTTGGTCCTCCAAGAGTTTTCTAGCATCAAAGCGCACACAAGTGTCACAGCATCAGCATCACAGCGCCACAGCGTCAACTGCGTGCGACAGCTTTCTCATGGCTGGCCTGGGCATTCGTTGCATTAGGGCTTTGCACACCTGCTGAGGGGTATCATCCCATTTGCCATTTGAAGATGCATATTTCATGTCTTACGGAGTACACAAAGACCTTCTGCAGCAGGAAAACATTTGGACTGGGTCCAGGGAGGCTCGATTTGTCGTCCCCTTTACCTCCCCAAAGGCAATAGGTAGAGCGCGCTCAGCCGAAGTCGCAGTTGAGCCAGCCAGTATTGAATGCTGGTAGCCGCATCGTGCGCGAACTCTGCGATTTATACAGCCGCTGGCTCCCCGGGAACAGAAATCGTGGACTCGGTAGAGTAAACGATATAACCCTGGTGTGTTGGTGATAAAAAGTGACGAATAGCATCCATTCAAATGACTTGTGACGCAGCAATGCTACTCACTACCTATTATTGGCTCTATGATGACAAATGTCTCAAAACTTCCCAGAAACCTCACAGGACAGGTTTTCAGAAGTTGTTAAATCCGTATTGCACTTTAAATCCACTCATGTCCATGCTCAGAGCACTTCGTCTCACCCCAACCGACCTGTTATCTATTTATCGGCGATATATCAAGGACGGACCGGCTGATTTTGGGACCAAGGGCGTGCCTGCCCGAGTTCGCACTTGCACTTCTTGGCTGACGACTCGAGGAAGCTATGACCATGGAAGCTATTGCCCCAGCTGCTCTCTCCTTCTCTGCGCTGTGACTTTCGCCCCAACAAAGTCTACCAGATGAAAAATGAAGACAATGGGTCGATGCGACGTCGAGAATAAGAACTGCGGCTTTATTGATGTATCTGCACCTAGTTCTGACCTCTGACAGCCGAGGACGACTTTGCCTGGCCAGGCGGAAAGCCCCTTGCAGGGACTTGATCCCAGACCCGCAATGTGCCAGACTTCCAAAGCAAGTCTGCAGCCGATATCGCGTTTGACTTCCATTACTCATGGCTCACTTGAGGCTCACTCAAGGCTCACACGGACACAGAGATCAAGGTATCCGCATGGGCCTGATGAAGGGGAGAACACCCTTTGCGCGCCAATGGGACCTAAAAGGAACAGAATCTTTGCCTACATAGCCTATTCAGATTACTTACTACAGGCCTTGTGGTCAACGGCATCGTGAGATTAGCCCCTGAAGGGTATTTAGCTTGGCAGTCAAGTTGGAAAGTGGTCAAGGCTTGTGTAGTTCCAAACTGTTTCGAGTACGTTTTTCTGTCTGTTCTTGTTGCAGGGCACACAACTCTTAGTCGACGTTGGTTCTCTCTATCCGGCCTGCCGCCTTCAAGTGAACCGTCAAGGAAGTTTTTTTATTCCCTCATCTCTCGATTCATCTCCTTTGCTCTGTCAAATCTGATTTGCAATGATGTCGCTAACAAGTGATCTAGGTCTTTGCCCCATCAAGCTGATTGCGTAAATGCCCAGCAGCGAGGGCGTGGATATTCTGTGCATGCGTGACGCACCTGGTAAGTCACCATCAAAATGACATGTAGGACGCCGCGGATCACGTCCCTGCTCTTCTAGTCAAGCAAGGCATGGCTGCCACGGCCACGATTGAGCTAAGCCCTGGCCAGCAGTGTTGCGTCTCTATGCCCCGTCAGCAGGTAGAAAGTTCGCCGAAATATTGTCCCATGACTTGCAGACTCAGGCTCAGGCTTCTCAACGAAAAACCCTATACATCATTTGTCGATACATGTATGTGCATTGCACCGTCTGTGATAATCCATGGTCGTTCTAATGGACGCATCGTTTTGTTCAGACAGGGATTGTTCAGCCGCACGGAGCTGTCTATTGTCCAACCACCAGGGTTAGGCTCAAGCTCAAGGGACGCAAAGTCAGAATCTGACGGAGACATTTCGCAGCATGGCATTCGGAAAGTCTCGTGGTCTGTGGCGCCCAAACGCACACCTGCAGCAGGTATTGCAACCCCATGGCATTGTCCATTGTCGTGCTGGGTGGCTGCTTAGTGGCACGCGTTGCGTTGCGTTGCGTTGCGTTGCGTTGGGGGTTCGATGTTGGATACTGCCAAGTGGGCGGCCGAATACTTGGACACCGGGACGCCCAAAGCAGCCTAGTCGGGTGGAGGGGAATCCCTGGAGCCACGCGCCGATCGGGGTTGAAATTTGCGCGTGTGCATGTGCGTGTGCGTGTGCGTCTGTGACGAGAGCAGGTTTCACCTTCACCTTGCGGCGCCTTGTGGCACGCGTACGCCGTACCGAGGCCATGTTCCATGTCGGGTCTAGTCGTACGGAACACAGCATCTCATCATCCCTCACATGTGCACGGGCAACTCACAGCCAAAAAAAAAAAAAGAAAAGACGATGGAGCTTGTCCGTTGTACATGTGTACAATGTAGGCACTGCTCTGCCCAGTGGCACCCCATACCTTTGTGCGTACATACGCTGTACATACGCTGTACATACCTAGTGGCTAGGTACCTACACCCATGGCACGCAGCACTGACCTGGCGTTCTTTAATAATAATAGTTTGCCCTAGGTACCTGTACACACCAACACACACGCACACAAGCACACATGCCCACCCACATACGCGTACACACAAAGTTGTTTGTCGTCCATCATGCTTGGAAAGACAAATATATTTGTCTGGGACACCTCATAGGCCACATACCTATCCCCCTAAGGCTTTGAACAGCGTCGCACGGTAATCATAGCTGTTCGCCGTTGCAGCAATCGGCCCCGAGTAATAGCCTCGTCGCCATTAAGAGAAGAAGCTTGAGCTAGCCAGCCACAACTTAAGCCGGAAAACTGAAGAGGAGTATTATTTGTGGCGGCGGTTACAAGTCAATCTCCCATTTCCCGGCCTGCGCACATGGCCACGTTGGGTTGGGGAAGATGGCTGATGCATAGATTTTCATGTGCCTTTGCGGGTTGGCATTCTGCGTCATGTTGTGTAACGCATGTCTGTCGTGCCACGTACGGAGTACTCACGCACGATGGCATATGGCCACAAGTGTGGGGAGAGTCTTGTCGTCTTTGGCCGGTCGGACGGCGTGATTCCAGGTCTAAGCCATCGGCCGAGATGGAAACTTTGTCCTGGCCAGACTGCACAAAGAACAAGCTGGTTTCACACCCACCTTCGCTTATCGTCGTTTTCTGCTTGGCCGCTCGAACTTTAGAGCCAGTTTGCTGCAAACAAACACAAACTTAATCCTGGAAATCGGAGTCGGCGACAACAGGACATGCAGTGCAGTACGGACAAACGCGGGCAACGTCCGCCCGCGTGGCCAATGGTCATTTGTGCTTCAGCATGAGCTGAGAACGTTGTCTCGCATGATTCGGCATATGGATTCATTGCCGACGGGCTAAGGAATCCGGTTATAGACAATGCTTTTGACTGTGCTGGACCGGCTATTTAGACAAGATGCCTAGGTAAGTTTTCCTGTGGCATTACCCGACGGTGCTGTAGATCCTGGTCATGCAAACCTACCACTGCAGTTCTCTTCTTTTATTCTTTTTTTCTCAACCCCTCTCCCCTGCCTCCTCCTCCTCCTCCCCCCCCCGCGCGCGCCTCCTCCAAATGACTCGCCCATTCTCCTTTTGCTTTATCTTTAGGTCATTCGTCCTTTTCAGCTCTGCATTCTCTCTCGCATCAAATTGCTCCTCACAAACAACTAATTCCGTTCAGATTCAAACCTGGCTGGCACCTAGACCCCTGGTCCTGATCTGGGATATTGAAGGCCCTGTCCTGGTGTGGCCCCCACAGTATCTGGGACATCTCGAAACAAACACTTGTGCTGTATGTATTTAACTACGCATATAATGAATACCCTTTATTTCCATGGCCATATGAGCCCGGCTCGTTCATGTCTGTGGCTGCAGTGCGTGGTATGACTAAGTGCTTAGAGCGAGGCCCTCCCCCCCCCCCCAGTCGCCGTGCTTTTGACACCCTCTGTACGAGCCTGAGTAACGCACACCCGATATACCAGTGGCTTCTGAATCAGTGAATTAAATGTCAACATTTCCCATAGAATGGTCAGGTGCATCGACCAGGTTACCTTGGGTACCCAGGGTAGCTGAACGTGCTGCTGTCGTGCTGCTGTCGTGCTGCTCAGCAGTTCCGCCAACCAGCCCCATTATCAAGCAAGCCTGGCTGGAGCACGTCAGTCCGAGCAGATGCCCAAAATAACACTATGCTCAAGCCGCTGTCTAACGAACGAGGCTAGTCGAGGGTTGGGGGTACTGCTAGTTTGCCGGCGATCTCGGTCCTGCTCATAGGTAGCGCGGGTATTGGTATTGGTAATGATGGGTATTGATGGGTATTGATAAAACATCAGGAGTCTTCGGGTAAGTAGGTACCTACGCATACGTATTATGTATCGGTCTAATACGGAGTAGTGTGTGCTCCACAATGGCGCTCCATCATACTGGGAATACAACATGGCAATCCATACAACGCTGGGCAAGTCGTAAGTAATTAATTCGCTGCGGCTTCGCGCGTGAGCGTCAATTCCACGTTGGGGGAGCTCGGCCACTAGACTTGACTTGACCCGACGTTGTGTTCCCCCCAATCATCTATAGTGGGCGTGCCTGTACACCATCCTGTCTGTACATATAAGACTGCTGCAACCGCAGCCGCAGCCGCAGCCGCAACCGCAAACCGCAAACCGCAAACCGCAAACCGCAAACCGCAAACCACAAAACAACACTTGAAGTCGTAAGACGAGCCCCACCCTAGCCACCCAGGCTGCTTGATCTGGTGATAGTGTACGGACGTAGGGAGGCCGGATCTGTATGTACATACGTAGCAACGACAGGCGATGCATAATTCCACAAGATCACGAATGCATCTACAAGCATGTTTAAACGTAGTAACCATGCCCGGCGGTTTTGTTGCCAAGGAATCAGTATGAGTAGCAGAGATGGAAAATGGCGATTTAAAAAAAAAAAAAAAAAACAACCACCACCACCCTAGCCTGGGTCGTCCGATGTAATAGTCGTGTGTGTGATGTTCATATAGCTAGCGCACAATGCCCAATTATTCCAGTTACAACCGTTGCGTGGTCCGATGGTTGGGAAGGTTATTATAATAAATCCTCTGCTGAAACAGCCGGCTGATAACAAGCACAAACCATCAATCATCTGTCATGGGGACGGCGGCCGCCACTGACGAAAAGGGGAAGCAGGCGACAGCCCATGAGCACGGAGGAGCAGG
The DNA here is from genome assembly GCA_000709145.1 of Balansia obtecta B249. Lineage (NCBI taxonomy): Eukaryota > Fungi > Ascomycota > Sordariomycetes > Hypocreales > Clavicipitaceae > Balansia > Balansia obtecta. The sequence continues at coordinate 10,369 of JFZS01000399.1, read as the reverse complement.
CACAGTGGACGCAATCGTCTAGTACAAGGCAAGGGACATTGGCCGGCCCTACGCCCGCCCAAGTTTTCCCACGCGGCCAGGACTCACCCCCCCACCACCCCCTCCCCCTTTCCCTTTCCCCCCCTGTAGCTCCCTCCTGGTCCGGTGGCAGTTTTTTTGCAGGCCTCAAACGCGTGACCCAGGGATGTGACCGACTCGAGTCGATGTGCAGCTGGTCCACAAGTCCACGTCCGATATCCCAGGGCGGGCAAGTGCCCGCTACCTGTTACCTGCTTCTTTACCTGCTTCTGAGCCTCTGGACCCGCTTAGATGTAACGTCCACGTCCGGCTTCCCTCACCCCTTCCGTCCTTTATGATCCAGTTGCTATTCCTATCACCACGCCCCTCCCACCCCCCTCCCTCAAGCATGTGCTGTCCGGAGCCATCGCCCGCTTGCTTTCTCAATTCTCTGGGCACGCCCCCCACCCCCACCCCCTCCCTCAGCGGAACCATAAGACTTGAGACTACACTAGGCTCTGACCATTTTGTGGTCGTTCCCACGCCGTCCGTTTTGTCTTTTATTTCAACCTTCCCATCGCCGTCACCACTTTTTCTCCCAAACCACTTTTTTTGTCTGGATCATCAGATGGCCGCTCTGTCGCATCATCTATCGAACGATTTCGATATCCTTCACAAACCTCCCAATCCGCATCAGCACATTGGGCCAACCCCACCATTGAAGGACTTCACATCATCACGATCGCCTGCCGTGGAACGCTTGTCGACCGACGTCACTCCTCGTGCCGCTTCAGCTCAGTACCTGCGACATTCCAATTCGGCTTCGGCGGGCTCCATTGTCAGATCCCAGCGCCTGAGCAACAGTTTTCTCAATCGAGCTGCCGCCGCTCTGGACAGAACGCAATCCGCGTTCGCCTCCATATCCGAGCCTGTTCTTCGATCCCGCCAGTCGAGCTCGGCACTCATCTATCCGTCCGTTGCACCTGGCTCCAACAATTCGGAGCCTTCGACTTCGCGCAGAATCCCTGGCCACAGGAACTCCACCACCAGCGCTTCCTTGAAACCGACCTCCAAAACCGATATCAAGGTGGGAAGCGCGGCGGCTCAGGATCTGCCCTCCCAGCCTTTCTCTGAGACGGATCCAAGCCCCCTCCCGCCCAGCAGGTCGATAGGCACCGACAAGAAAATGCATCAGACCTCTTCGCGCTTGTTGCGCATGACTGACGATGACCGACCATTCACAAGGGTACGCAAGCCTGTTCACTCACATACGTGTTATGCTGTATTTTTTTTTTTATCTTTGTACCGTTTCATTCTCTCCCTCCCCAATTCTGCCATGCCCTAATACCTTTCATCTCAACTGTTCTCATTTGGCTGAACTCCGAGACATAACGTTTTTGTGTGATTGAGTGGATCCTGAGATTGGGGAAGCCCAACCGATTGTTCACCACAGCCTTCAGCCTTGGCAGCAAAGAGTTGCGTGGCTCTAGAAGGATATTGTAGACATGGTCTTGGAACACATTTGTGTTTGTTTTAACAGGCATCATCTTTCACTACAGACAACTCCCTAGCCGCGCGCACACTTACTCTCACTTTTACTTCACACGGCCATGACCTCTCCAATGAATAATGCAATTTCCCGCAATGTACAATGCCACAGCGCAGGATACTGATAGATCTTTTTTTTTTAAACTTCCTGTTCCGCTCGGTTTTATTCTGATTCGATCAATTTTCCTCCAAGGGTTGAGCATTAACATACGTGATTTATCATTACAGGATTTCAAGGACTTGTTCGCTACTTTAATTGTGAGCTTGTTGCCTCTTTCCGCACATCGCGTGCGGTTATCAAAAGTTGAATATACATTTCTCTCAGAGGATGCTATCAACAACTTGGGTTCGCTGAAATTCTCTCAGTCTAATAGGATGCCAGATCCTAAAGACCCTTCACGGATTGTAACGACAACGACAACAACCACCTTCTCCATGGCCAAGGACATGGCAAGGTCCATCTGCCAGCGATTCGTGGAAGCTCGATTTATCGAGTCCGCCGATGGCAAGTACCAGCAAGTATATAACATGAAAGGATCTGTTTGGCAATTGACGCCCAAGGGCATCTCTGTGTTGGACCGCTTCTGCGCACGCAATGGCATTCAACAGAAACAGGTGGCTGAACTGGCGAGCATGAATTCGGCTCAGCTCGTCATTCTGGAACGAGACCAGCAAACAGACAAACTTCTCCACGATTGGGGTACCATTGAGGTCATCTTCCGTCGGTTTGTTGGTACCGATGGTCGCAACGTCAAAGCTAGCGTCACGGCTGCTGACTCGGACTCTCTGCATGACTACAAAGACGGTCTAAAAGGTGTCAAGATGGCTGCAGAACGAAAAGTGAATGGCAAGACGTACAGGGATACATTTACTGGCAAAGCCACCATAGATTGGCTGATGGATTGCTCTACTATCGTTGACCGTCGGGAAACAATTGAGATTGCATCGTTGTTTGTTGAGTATGACCTCATGGACCCCGTGGTACAAGACCGCGCTTTCATGTCACAAAACCCTGGGTACAACTTGTTCCAACCCACCAAACACGCTATATACCAGCTTACTACCCGGGGCAAAGAGCTGATTTCCGGAAATGGGTCCCGCGGTCGTGCATCGGAGAGCGAAAATGGCACAGGTTCCCAGCGAAACGGCATCACGAGGGATTCTAACACTCAAAGACTCGAGAAGATTCTGAACGATGCTGCTCTCCGTCTCCTATTCAGAGAGAATTTGCGGGAGACGCATTGCGAAGAAAATCTATCTTTTTACAAGGACGTTGGGGAGTTTGTCAGGAGCTGTAAAGCTGCAATCCGTCAAGCTCAGCAAACGCCTAGTCCGAGCTCAATGGACACGATCAAAGAGATCATGGCCCAAGCATACGGCATCTACAACGCCTTTTTGGCCCCAGGGTCGCCCTGTGAGCTGAACATTGATCATCAGCTCCGAAACAGCTTAGCCACGCGTATGACCAAAGCCGTGGGCCAGGATAACACCATGATCGAAACACTCCAAGAAGTGACGGCTCTGTTCGAAGATGCACAAAATGCAGTCTTCAAGTTGATGGCTAGCGTAGGTTTTTCTTTTTATTGCCCGTCGACCTCTTCACTTGAACCGATTTCCAGCTCTTTTTGCTATGAGAGAGGATAAGATGGGAGCGATTGAACAAGTTGATGCTAACTACGGTATGCCAATTTGCAGGATTCGGTACCCAAGTTTCTTCGCAGTGCCAAGTATGAACAACAACTACGGAACTACGACTTAGACACGTCGGCTCGCGCACTCGAGCGGAGCCAGAGCCGCTCTAATCGCAAATAACGAATGGCCTTAACAATGGCATATTCTTTCTGGTCCTTGACGATGCGGAGCCGGGGTCGCGCACAAGTCATGGCAAATTGATTAGCTTCAGTGAACCCGCTTGCAGCTGCAAACACTAGTTCTCCACCATTCACAAGTCGGCTGCTTTTCTTCTTCTTCTTCTTCTTCTTCTTCTTCTTCTTCATGTTCTAATGGGCTTTTTTTTTTATATATACGGCAGATTTCTTTGGTGTCCCATGTTACGATGTTCTAGACTCGAGACCTTTATACCTCTGCATCAAACGGTGTTATTTGCATCATTTCAGAATTACCTAACCATGAATCTTTGGTGTTTTTGCTATCCTCAGAAAAGACAAAAATCAGCATACAAATCATATATGCAAGCGTCGCTTCGAAGAAAAGAGTGAAATGGAAAAGAAAATGGCGCCGATGATTGGGGACCATTGAGGATCCTGACTTCTCCTGCACTTACACTTTTGACGCACCGCAGCAGATTTTGTTTCCCTGTTTTCTTTTTTTTTTTTTTTTTTCTGTTCTAGATATCATTCTTCTGTTCCACGTTTCAAGACTCTTTTTTTTTTCTTCCCTTGACATGCGTGGCAACAGTGACGCGCTACGGCTTGTGAAGCGGGCCGAGTCGCCTGCGTCGGCCGTGTCTTTTTGTCTTACATCGGAAATGAAAGACGGCGTTTAGGGGGGAAAATCAAGCATAGAGGGGCGAGGCCACTGACTCGAACGATGGAGGCGCAGATGGGACGGCATGTGCTAATATTGCGCTTGGGGGGAGGTGTCGGTCGAACTGTGGCCACAGGAAAGCCCACACAGCATGGTAGCGAGGGCGGCCAAAGAGGCCATGACAAGCTGATGGACCAAACAAGTCTCCGTCCGTTGGGAGCAAGCACGACGCTAGGGAACATGGCGTGAAGGAATGACAAAGGCAAAGAATGCGCGACGGTGGCGACTCAGGGCTTCAGCAGTGGAGGGTACACTGGCACGGGTCGCGTGGGATACGGGACATGGTGCTATTGCTATTGCTACTGCTCCTATCGTACGGGTTATGGAGCACGGCTCCTGACGGCGCAAGCTTTCCATGTTGTTTTGGCCTCGCTTTGGTCTGAATGTACCTAGTGAAAGAAAGGGCAGCGCGACGCGGTTCGGCCCCTCCCTCGCCGCCCATCGGCCGCCGGGGGGTCGCATGTACCTATGTCCGTATGTATGTACGTACCTATGATGCATGTAAATACGACTTGCTTTTTTCCATCGCATACAAACATGATTTGGCAAGACCAGGAAGGGACAAAGGCTGATTTCATATTAACAAGCTAACGGCAGGCCAAGCCCAGTTCACTCAGCATAGCAACTTGCTCCGTGTGCCCCCCGTTCCCCCGTTTCCCCCCGTGCCGGCTGTCCATTGCCGCAGCCCAAACAAAACGCAAACGCATTTCTGTCTGCCGGCTGCAGAATTTCCAGAGAATGCCAATGTCTGGTTGCCCGGGTGGACAGTTTCCCACCGCGTCTCAGACGCGAGCAGGAACCGGAATGCAGAAACGCCACGCCAACAGAGACACGGGGCCGCTAACGTCGAGCTGTTATTCATTCTTGGCCGACGTGCGCAGCGAGGACAGAGCGCAATCAGACAAGGACGCCATGGGGCAAAAAAAAAAAAGGTTACAAACGAGGTTTCTTTTGCCGTCACGCCAGCTTGGACGAAGGGGCACCGGGCATGGCTTCTTCCCAGACTGGTACGCATTGTAGATGGGATTGTCTTGGATGGCGTCTTTTAGCCCAAGTGGCTTGCCCTGAACATGTCAGACTTTTTATTTTATTTTATTTTCTTTGTTTTTGCCTTTGCTCGATGCTTTGATCTAGCGTGTGTCATCGGCCATAAAAAGACGGCATGTTCTTCTTCCCCGTCCCTTGGCCTTCATCACATTCACACACACAAACTCACTCGCTTCTCACTTTGGTTTCCCCTCCCCGCCCTTTTCCGCTACGCTCTTTTCTGTGTGATTTATTTGCCCCCTATTTTTTGTCCCAAGGAAAAGATGCAGTTCAAGATTGCTGTCCTTGCTGCCCTTGCTGGCGCTGCTTGCGCGGCTTCGTCCAGTAGCTCGGCTTCCTCTGCTACCGTGACTCCGGCCGCGACTACGTCCGGCTTCAACGGGACGACTGTGCTCGTTACCAAGGTTGTAACTGGGTACACGACCTATTGCCCTGCTCCTACCACCGTCTGCATTGGCACCAAGACGTATACTGTTACCAAGGCCACGACGCTGACCATCACGGACTGCCCTTGCACTATTACCGAGGTTGGTCTTTCTTTTAAAAACATGAGCGTTTGAGCTATGGGTGATGATGTGTGTTTCTGGACACTTTGACGCTGACGGGATATACACAAGACTCTCAAGTACGCTTTCAAGACTCCTGTCAAGCCCAACTCGCCTGCCAGCAAGGCCACTAGCCCTGCCAGCCCGGGGGGCCAGAACCCTGGCAGCCAGAGCCCCTGGAACCAGAACCCAGGAAGCCAGAACCCTGGCAGTCAGAGCCCAGGAAGCCAATACCCCGGCAGCCAGAGCCCAGGAAGCCAATCCCCCGGCAGCCAGAGCCCAGGAAACCAATCCCCCGGCAGCCAGAACCCGGGCAAGCAAGGCCCAGGAAACCAGTCTCCCGCCACACCCTCCTCGCCCGTCGTTGTCGCCGCGGCAGAGAGCCGTTCCGTCGGGCACATATTCGCCATGGCCGTCGCCGGCCTTCTCGGCGCCATCGCCTTGTAAGGCGGTACATGAAGGGGGTACCAGAAACAGGACGGCTGTTAATGAGGGGAGGAAAAAAAAAAGAAACATCTACGGTAATGAGGGACTGGGGGGGGACTGGCTCTGTCTTTGAATTTCGCACCAGTATTAATGTCTCTTGATCCCTTTTGAGAGGGGTTATATTGAAGGAAGGGGGGGCTTTTTTTGTTTTTTTTTTTTTAATTTCTTTTCTTTTCTCCTCCCTTGGTGTTGCGTTACTCGTAATGGGACTTTCATTGAACTATTTTTATTTCGAGGTTGAAATGGATACGTGAGTGAGTGGGTGGGTGTCTTGGCAGGAATGTCGTCAAGGCACGTGACTGGCTTGCGGGGCGTAGACGACGCGCAGGAAGGGTGGGGTGGGGGGGGAACAAGCTGGGAATAAAGTGGCCCCCCCGCGTCCAGGGAGTTGACGGCGCCAAACACTGCCGAGCATAACTGGCGTGAGTTTAGAAACCCTAGTGTGGAAATCCCCTCTACACTGCATATTTTTTTGCTGCGCCGAGCCGAGTCGGGCTTCTTGGCGGGAGGATATACGAAGGTGCCCTGGTCTATGCAAGTTAAGCATATTGCTATGCAAACACGAAACTCGAAAGCGGGCCTGGCCCTGTTCTTGATTTTCCCTAGCGTGTGCTCGTTCTCGTTCTAGACTCTTCCTTTATCTTTGCCATTCGTCACGCCCTCGTCATACAAGTGCTTTTCATCCCATCTTACATTCCACATCCCGCATTCCAATGCCGTACAAGCCAAAGCTACCCCTCCCTCCCCCGCCGGTAATCCACGCCTCAGATCTCCCGACACCATCGCGCCATGACAGGGCTCAGTTTCACGGCCGTGGGAATCTCCTCCAGCGCGGCATCCACCTTCCACATCTTGCCGTCTAAGCCTCCGTGTCCTGTACCTCTGCCGCCGCCGATACCTGCTGGCACGAGAAGTCCCAGGGTAATCAGCCTCTCCCACGCAATGCCCGCCACTCCCCGGCTCCATACTCGAGCGAGCCCTCCCAGGGCCAGCATCCCTGCCGTGGACGACTGCACGCGCTGCTTGGCCATCAGCGAGCTGTATTCGTCGTACGCCATGGCGAAATTGACGGTATCGGTATGAGCCACAATGTCCAGTCTTGCTGCCGAAATCAGCATCGCCAAGTCCAGGTCCGACAGCGCGGACAAGAGCTGCAGTCTCGAATCTGGTGGCGCCAGTGATGTCGCTTCCGACATGGCTGTTGGGCTGAACAAGGTCAGATCCTTGGAGGACAGTGACGATAGGGGCAATATCCACTCCGTCAAGAAAGCAGTTGCGGATTTCGTCGTAAAGTAGTGATACTGTAGCAGGTGCTGGAACTGTCGTTGCTTATAGAGCTCCTGTTTTGCTGCATATTTAGTACCGCTTTCAGTCATGACACCCCGTTCTTCCTCTTCGGGGCCAGACAAAGTGAGCTGGACACACACCTCTATTTTATGAGTCCAATACTTCTGGAACTCGGGATAGCCCTCCAGACCAACATCAATCCCTTCTGTTGCTGCATCGGGCTGGTCTACCACGAGGCCTTGGCGGCAGATCTGCCAATAGGCTGCCAACGATCGTGGCGGTGCTAGATAGACATATCTGTGACTGAATCGACTCTTGACTCTCTTCTCGAGCATCTCCACCACATCAAGGCGAGTGGTGCAGCCGAGAACGGCTATCGGGGCCTTCCGAGATTGGGCAATGTCAAATAAATTATACAGCAGTGTCTGTCGAGGGTGTGCGGCAAACATGTCGAATTCGTCAATAATGAACACAACAGATTGTGATGTCATGCCCTCATCCGTACCCATGATTTCTGATGGATGCGAGAGTAGTGCCAATAGTGACGCCATTGTGTCCGCGTAGTTGGTCTGTTTCTTCCAGTTAGTTTTGAGTCTGGATGGACGCTTCTGTGCATCTGAGTTCAGTTTCGAGGCGGCATAGTCATACCCGTTGAAGTAGGTCATCCTCAACTTCCATCTCTTTGCCTAGTTGTCGCCAAATCTCCTTCAGGGCTAGCTTATCGTCGGTGTGGATGAAGCCATTGAGCCGGACGGCATGAAACTCATGTCTATGCTCTTTCGACAGGTCGGTAATGATGTTATCCACCAGCTGCAGACAATAAGCATCGTATGAAAGTTCCAAATGGCATAAAAAAAAAACAGAGTACTTGCGTTACGCACCATTGTTTTGCCGCAACCTCTCGGGCCAATGACCAGCATAGAGTTACCCTCTCCAGCGAGGACTGTTTGCTCCACTAGCTGTCTTACTTTCTCATATGGCTCGTCTTGTCCATATGCCCGTATTCTTCGCCGCCCTGAGCATCGATCTAGGAGAACGCGCTGAAAGGCACGTAAATGCCGATCTAGGTTGGGTATGTCCGGCACTTCTACCTGACGCACAGATTCAGCAGCATTAGCTCCTGGTTCTGACGCCTTGCTGGGCGTCTTGAGCACATCCTCCTGTGAGCAAGTCTTGCACAGCCATTCGCCTTCGGGAATCTGTGCGATATCGTAACATTGTTGGTGAACAGCGAAATCGCAATTATCGCACAAGATAATCTCATTTGGCGGATTGGAGTCCGGTTTGGAACACATCTCGCACACAATGCCATCATGGTGTTCCTGCTGCTCTTTCTGTGCTTTCGTCATTCGTGGTTTCTTCGCGCGCGGCGTCTTGGGCAAATCCTCGAAAAATACCTCTCCGTCGATACCTCGATTGAAAGTGACATTTTTTCTGGGACGCCCCCTTTTCTTGGTCGGGGTCAAGATTCCCTTGGGTGCTGGTGCTGAGGTCGGCTTCGAAGGAGATGCAGCTGTATCGCTATGCTGACCAACAGCCTGTGCCTTTGCCTTTGCCACCGGCTTGCTTGGTGACACGCCAGGTCGACTGGGCACGGAGCCCTTTCTCGTAGAGGGGAGGTCGCCGTTATCCCATATCGTCCCCTTAAGTGCTGCCAACTTGATGGCCGGCCGAGGTTTCGTGGGCGACACCCCGTTGCCGACAGATGTGCTCAATGACCCATTTGCGCTGGGGATGACGGGTGGCTTCATAGCGGCCTGCGTTGTCGCCGTCGCAGGCGCCTTTGCGTCCACTTGTGGCTGTGACTGGCGACCATAGCCAAATACCCCAGATATGGCTGAAGCGATGGCCGTGAGAGCCTTTGGCGTGGAAGGAGATGTAGCGACGGTCTCGTCTAGTTTCTGGCGCTTGATAGATGCTGGCGTATGCGCCTGGTTCGAATGGGTTTCTGCATTGTCGAGCAATCGTTTTCGACTAGATGGCATTGCAGTCAGAGCCATCACCAGTCCCGCTCTAAGCAGACGTCCTGAGCGTAGAGTGTAGTCGGCGAAGAATTTGGCTATGTTCTAGCCTGTCGAGGGGTGGAATCTGGCATACGGTCACTGGTCATCGGTCATCGGTCATCGGTCATCGGGCAACTGTCTGGCGTTGAAACGTGGATCAAAAGCGGATACGCGTTAAGCACGCGTGGTCACTCGCTCGCTACCTAGGTACCTAGGTAGGTACGTATCTTCCTTTCCCAGGTTCCAGGGTTCCTAGTCGGGTTACCCACCTGGTACCAAAGGACAAGCCGCCACGACCTCGCTTTGCATCTTGCCATTCAACTGTCATCGAAACACTTTACATCGGATCCGGCTGCCCGGCCATGCATCTGATTCACAACAATTCGAAACCACAATCATGAAGCATTAACCTGACTTGCCAGCCGGAAACCCAGTCATATTCGATGCAGCGTGCAGCCACTACAGACAGCAGAGTTGGATCTGTATTGATCCGAGGGCTTGTGTCAAGCAGCGACGTGTTGTTACGGCCTAACCAGCGGCCCGGCAGAACGTCGGTCCGAAGAAGACCGATCAACCAATCACATCGCTGCTTACTACTCTACTAGTAAGCAGAAGAGGCAATTACTACTTAACAGGAGTAAGTAATACTACTAATTACTACTATTACTAGTAAGTACTTAGCTATATAAGACCTTGTTACTTAAAACTATTTTTCTAGCTAGTTTTTAATAGAATTATTAGTTATAATTATAATTATAACTTAGTATTATATTGCTTAGCTTAAACTACTTTATAGTTTTACTTATATAAATTAATCTTAATTATTATATATTAAAGACTTTTATTTAAAACTATACTATATTACTTTAAGTAATAACTTAATATTATTAAAATAGCTCTTTAGAATCT
>JFZS01000398.1:0-20676 GCA_000709145.1 Balansia obtecta B249 | reverse complement strand
CTCTCTCTCTCTCTCTCTCTCTCTCTCTCTCTCTCTCTCTCTCTCTCTCTCTCTCTCTCGCCACCTGCCGCCTCGTCGATTGCACTTGGAACGGGCAGTGCTTGCTTACTGCTCCTTCCGCAAATCTTGATTTACCATCATCTTCACGTTGGCGGTGAATGAGTCACTAACCCGCGGCCAGACTACTACAAGAAGCTTTCCATTTCCCCACATTCTCTTCACACTAGGCGTGCACCCTTTTCTATTGTCTTCTGGTTCATTGCTCATTTCATCTCTTTCTGTCTGTCTCAAAACCAACACCTGCTGCGAGACGCCATTCTACAGCCTTCAGCCCGGACTCCCACCTCACAGTCTCGAAGACGAGTGCACCATCGGCGCAGCCACGGGCGACGTGACAAAATAACGAGCACTTTCGGGGGCGCGGTCCGTTCACAGGTCACCATATTTCCATATCCAGTCTGCTCCGCTCCAACCACATTCCGCCTTTCTCATTACCGGCTGGCAGCGAGCCTCTTCAGGAGAGGCCCGGCTGACCTACCTACCTTGCTCGTCTTCCGTACAACTCAGCAGTCCGTTGCCATCTTTTTTGCTTGCGAGCAACCTGGGCTGGGCCATCACGGAACATGGGTCGCAATCGAGGTCGGTGTCATCATTTTTCCATTCCAAGCAATGCCCAGCCCGCACCTACCTCCCTGCCCAAGTTCAGGTTACCCATTTCACTCACCCAACCGCCCGGCTTGGCCTACCCTATCGCCCTTTTTAGGTGCCTAGATGGGTACCTACCCAGGTCCCTCCCGTCACCTCCTTCGTCGGGAAAGCAGCTCGGACCCAGCACCTTGGGTCCCTGCGCTCCAGCTCACGTCAGCCACCAGGCCGGAACCCCAGTTGCGTAGACAGCGCGCTCCGCGTTGGCATCTGCCAGTGCACACCCCCAGACTGGATCTGTGCAGCCGGTGCTGGCCAATGCTAGCCAATGCTGGGCCCCTGCCCTGCCCGCTCACATTGTGCGGTAACTCTGGGCGGTGCGTCGACGGCTGCATCACTACGCGCTAAGCTCCTTCGATAATACTGTGGAGTAGTCACCCCCGTGAACCGGGGGCCCATTAAATATTCAATGTCACTCACTGCTCTATGCATGACTCCATTAACCCTGCCCCTCTTGCACCTTTCTTCCCTCCACTATCCAAACTTCTCCCGCTTCGTGTCGGCTTCTGTGCGCTCGCACTTTTTTAAATGTCATTACGGCCAAGGTCACATACTGACTCTCCACCTTCCTAGTCCTTTCTTTCATGTCCCAGTTCTCTGCTGGTGCCAAAACTCCCTCCCCGCCAGCATCACCGCCCATCCAGGACACGGGTGTAAATATCAAGAAGCAGCGCCACTCGTCCGCCCCTTGCCCTAATCACATCATCGACTCAATTCGTCGTCCTGTCACGCCGCCGTCACGGCCAGATTATGGAAGCCCGCCGAACGGATCTCCGTGCAACAGCCCTCCACAGCAGCGACAGCGCAGTTCATCAAGGCCCCTGTCAATGATTCAAACCTATCAGCCGCCCGTCATGGATATCAACGAGGACACTATTCCCGAGCTCCAGCCCATCTTTACCTTACTCAACAGCCACTCCAACAAGTTGTATCAGGAGGGTTATTTTCTCAAACTGGACGACCAAAACACTCGTACGTCACATAGCCTCCCCCCCCCCCCCATTTTAATCTTTTCTTGGGCGCCGCAGGGGCCATTACTGACGATCCTTTGTCTGCACAGAGGGTAAACCGAATGCGGATCGGACGTGGACCGAATGTTTCGCTCAACTTGTTGGCACCGTCTTGTCTCTTTGGGATGCGGCTGAATTAGATGCAGCCGGCGAGGATGGCGAAGTTTTGCCCAAATTTATTAATCTGACGGACGCTTCAATTAAAATGGTAGGTTTTGCCCGAGGCCTAGATGCCCAGGCCAATCCCGGGAAAGGCGTTCATGGCGAGAAGCAAGAATAATGGGAGCATGAAGTAAAGTCGATCAAGTTGATTTCGATACTGACGCTTTTTGCGACTTTCAGATCGAATCCTTGCCCACACGGTCCAGCGATGAACAACCATTACAGAACATTCTAAGCATTTCCACAGCGGGTAGGAACCGATATCTGCTTCATTTTAATTCACATCATTCTTTGATTCAATGGACTGCTGGAATACGGCTTGCCATGTACGAGCACTCCACGCTTCAAGAGGCATACACCGGCGCATTGATCGCAGGCAAGGGCAAGTCTGTCAATAATATCAACGTAATAATGGAAAGGTCAAGATTAAAATCAGAGCAGTGGGTCAGAGTACGGTTCGGCGCTGGTGTGCCATGGCGGCGTTGCTGGTGTGTCATTTCGCCTCCGGATGAAAAAGAATATCAGAAACTGCAGAAGGAGCTCAAGAAGAGATCTCCATATGATCGCTCTCATCCACCCCTTCTTAAAGGTGACATCAAATTCTACGACACGAGAAAGGATGGGAAAAAACAAAAAAAGGCCCAACCGATTGCAACCATCACAGATGCATATTCGGCATATTCCATCTATCCTCAAGCCAAGTCCTTGATCGACGCATCTACCTTGCTCAAAATCGAGGGCAACGTCACTGTACACGCCGACCCACCCTCATCCACCGAAGGTTTTATCTTTATTATGCCTGAAGTTCATCCAGCAGTCAGCGGCTTCGAAATGCTGCTCAGGTTTCTATTTCCTACCTGGGATACCTTTGCTTTGTACGGACGTCCTGGAAAGCTGGTAGCAAGCATTCTGGATCCGCGCTCACTCATGTTTGCCATGCCCAAACACAAAAAGTATGGGTATTTAGAAATTCTGGATATCGCGAATTTAATTCTTGATGACAGTAGTTCCAGCTGGACGGAGCGTGAATGGCGGAAGCGTCTAAAGGAAGCCACGGGCACGAGAATGAATGCATTGGAGGACGGTACCAGGTCTCAATCTCGAAGCGCAAGCCGGTCCAGTAATCGATTGAGCTTTGGCAGTGGCAATAGACCTAAAGTCGGCTTTGCGGATGAACCGGTATACTCGCCTTTCTTGTTCTTGTGGATAGCTCTTCTGATGACTAACGGATAATTTTTTGGTCTAGTCCGGACAGGAGCCGCATCATATGCGCAACGTCTCAGACCCTAATCTTGGTTCCGGAAATGGCTTCGGAGGTACCGGCGGCTCTCCTCAGGGATTGCAACCACCATTCCGTGGGGGCCCTCCAGGTCGAATAACACCGGCCGAGCTATGCAGCTCTGACGATGATATGGCGACGTCGCCCCCGCCGCCGATGCACAATCTGGAGGCAATGCGAAGTCTCCGAACTCCGGAACCGGTTCAGCGACCTCCTGCGTTCAATCATGCTTCTCAGGCTCGACCTACCAGCAAAGCCTACCATTCCCCTGAATTGCGACGAGCCAACAGTCGATTATCAAGCTCGACTCTTGCTCAAATGGTGGCTGGCGGTGGCATGGGCAACCCTGGAGACGATCAGAACAACAAGCCGCCCGGAAGCAGGGATGGTGAGGATGGTGTGTTTCCAGAGACCTCAGCATATTCACATGACCACTCACTTGGAGCCTATACTAACCTTGGCGGCTCTCGGCAAGGCATGACTCCACGAAGCCAGGACCGATCACCGGCACAGCACTTGCTACCACCAGCGCTTGACATACCTAACCAACGTTCTAGATCTCCTATGGGACCCCCGAGTCCTTACGGCTCGAGTTCTAGCTCACGCCCAGGGACTTCTGACGGCAATCGGTCGCCCTATCCTCCAGGCTCAGGTGGGCCCCCACGATCGCCGAACCCCCAGCAGCAGAGTTTCCGGCCTGATCAAACGAGGCCTCCGGCTGGACCAGGGGGGCCTCCTGGCCCGTATGGCGGCGGACGTCCTCCTGGTCAAGGACCGCCACCAAATGGACCTCCTGGTCAACACGGCAATTATCGACCCGGGCCTGGAGGACGTGGAGGACAAGGAGGACGTGGAGGACGTGGAGGACCTTCACCTGGCTATCCGCACAGAAAACCAGTGCCTAGACAAACCAACAGCATCACACCGGATCATATAATAGATCACTACACATCCGACCCCTACCGTGGAGGCCCCACCTCTGGGTATGACCGACGACCACACCCTCCGCCCCATCAACAGGGGCCCGGCTATGGTGGTCCCAACGGTTACAATGACGAAGAGCGACCGCGTGCTGGGGCCATGAGACCTGTTGGAGGTGGAGAGCCTCCTATGCACAAATTCTCAGATTCTGACATTCCAGAGGTAAATTTTGGTCCCACTATCAACCATGGTGCAGCTGCTGTGATGTTGCATAACCAGACTCAAATCTCTAGAGCTGGTGATGTTGCTGGCTCGGGTTGAGTGCCGGGTCATGACTCTCTGGAGCAGAGATTGGAAGACCACGGGCCTCAACCGGGCCACGCGAGACATGAATCGCCAGACTCTGTCCAGCGGCAAATGGCTTGGCAGCCACCTGCACTTACACTGCTTCCGGTTCGCGGCCGAGAACTCCTTCAGGGGCAAGAGCGCTGACGCCAGAACAGTACATCCAACATCGAGCCACGGCAAACTCTCCCCAATATGGCGGCAATCTTGCAGCGGCAGGGCCTGGGATGGGTCCTAGAACGCCGAGCCCTCAACCGTTACATACTGGTATGGGGCGAGGAGGAGGTAGCCCGCTACCACCGCCTCATGGCGGGCCAGGCAGCTCTGTTCGAGCCAGAGCACCACCATCTCCGAGCGTGCCTCCTCAAGGCCAATACGGAACCGGTCAAGCACCGGCCCATGCCCATTATCAGGGACAAGCTTTTTAAAAGATGATGGAGTACGTTGTGTCGAGAGAAAAACTACAGTTACACTGGTGAGGCTCCTTGATGAAAGTTCTAATGCTGCAAAGCTTTTCTCATAATCTTACCTTTTTCTCCTGAACTTTGTGGCTTGTCTCTCGAGGAAGATTTCGGTATGAGCCACAATTTTATCGCACGTGTGCCTATAGACGCATATTTTAAAAGAAGCATTTTCTTTTGTTTGGCGATTCAGAAAAAATGCTACTTTGTGTGATTTGGGAGTCGGCGTACACGTTGAGACGGGTTGGCAGGGGCGCTGCTGCTGCGACGTCCGAACATGCGTTATATAGTATTTCGGCAGTTTAGACTACCCATATGGTTTAGAAAATCCGTCTAGTCGGGCGTTCAGAGCCCGCGAACAAATTTTATGTTTTGTCATGTATTTTTGAAGCTTTCAGTGCAGAGGAAGGCAAGGCACCCAAGTAGCCAATATTGGGGAGAAGGTAGATGAAGGCTATCAACGTCCTCTTCTCACTGCCGGTGTATATGACAACAGGTCTCACCTGCTATACCTGCTATTTTAATCTATTTATTCTGAGCAAATATGAACAAGAGTTATAGTGAACAGGCCAGGCCAAAGGAGCATTATGTAAACAAGAAGGTCGATAGCAGCTCCAGATGGCATGAATGGATATGACTCTGGGCGGGACTGGCCAAGGGTGTCGATGAATTAGATGAATAGGTAGGTAGGGAGGTTACCTAGGCAGCTAGGTACCTAGGTAACTAAGTTGCACAACAGGAGAACTCCTCCGTATCTCCGTACCTATCAAAACATAAAAAAGGGCGAGGCTTTCTGCTTTCTGACAGCCGTGCCCCGCATGTTGCTGAGGGACCATTCAGGGCAGAGGGCAGTCTCAGTCTCTGGCCGTCCTGACCAACTGGCACTGCCTGGACCCTGTGCAATCGTTGTTGGTTGTTGCATCAGGTGCCTGGTTAGGTGCCTAGGCTTACGGAATAGCGCACCACTCACTGGCACCCACCCAGCAGACCCCCAGCAGACCCCCAGCAGACGCGGTGGAGGGGAACTGGGCTGTGGGCCGCAGAAGTCACCGATGGCACTTGGCCGGCAGCTGCCTGTAACACGCACGCACACCGCGCCTCATCCCTGCTGCTGCTGCTGCTGCTGCTGCTGCTGTACACGGCTGCACTGCACGTTATCATCATGACCGATATTTTGTAATATTTCACCTCTTGTTTTTCTTTTGTCGATCCCGCCGCTGCCCTCTGTCGTCGTCGACGCTGTGGTTGTCCAAGGTTATGCCGATTTCCCTGGCCGTCTCTCGCCTCCAGTCCTCGACAGCCTCTCCTCCTTTCCCCGTAGCGACTCGTATTATCCGTCCTGTTTGAATTTGTTATACCTCCCGCTGCCTCTGCAATCCCCGCCGTCCGCCATCACCATCACGGCTACGACGACGAGCTACGCGGCCACTCCATTCGTCAACGAAACATTCTTTATATCACAACAGCGCATTGTTCTGTTCTTTACCAGCGCAGTCTCGTGCTTCAGCGTCGATTTTCTTCCTTTCCTTTCCTCTCTTTTCCTCTCTGTTCATTTTTCTTTTAGCGCATGCATTATCCAGTTCCATAGCCACCGCAAACTTCCGAATCCCTCCCTTGACGCATATCCAGTTTTCTTTCTTTTCTTCTTCTGTGTCCGAACCTCTTCTGTAGCTGGGCCTCTCCCAATGGACGGCGTTGACCCAACTCAAGGTACGGAAACGTCGTCTACATATCTATATTTGTGGCATTAGGTCTCGGGCCACCAGAAACCGAGTTCTGATGAGCTGACTGTCTTCTTTCTAGCCACCCAAAATGTTCTCGATCCGCGACGAGTAGGCAAACAGAATTCTGGCTTCTCCGACGAGGACATATCTGACATTATATGTGTCTTGTACCCCCACTCCGATTCTGCACGCCAAGAGATTCAAAGGCTGGCCCAGGAAGATTCGCCTCATGTTATCGGCAGGGACGAAGCAGACATGGTTGAGCCTGACTATGACTTGGAGGATCATGCGAGCCGTTTTGAGTCAAATCCCGTCAGCCGTGGCAATCATGCCATCATTCTGAGACTCTCATCTCAAGTCAAGAATCCTGCTGCTGGGTTCGCCTTTGGCAGAAATACCTCGAGATGCGATATTGTATTTGTCAATGACCCTCTGCGACGAGTCAGTAATATTCACTTTCGGATACATGTTAACGAGTATGGCAACGTCATGATTGAGGACCAGTCCACCAACGGCACGCTCGTCGATCGGCAGCTTCTCAGCTGTCACCCAAACCCAAAAGACAAGACGGCACAACCGACCAATAAATGGGTGCTGAGCTCAGGAAGCCTTATCAAAATACTTCTGCATGACGAAATGAGAGATCTGACATTTCGTGTTCGGGTCCCCCGCCGTGACGACGATTATGACCGAGCATACATCTCCAGAGTCGCAGACTACTTCCTTCGACACGGGCTGCAACCGTCCAGGGGCGCTACGCCCCAAGCCAATGCCAATCCAGGCCCAGTAGACATCTTCAAAATCCCTGGAGGGCCATTGAACAAAAAGGTCGGTTTCGAAACGAGCCCATCACCACATCCCTCGCCTCACAAGCGTAAGGGGCTGCAAGGCGGGATTGGCACCGAGTGGAAGGGCTCGGGGAAATATAATCGGATTAGCACGATCGGGAAAGGCGCCTTTGCTGTGGTTTACAAAGTGACAGCAAAATATAATGGGCTTCCCTATGCCGCCAAGGAGCTCGAGAAGCGACGCTTCATGAAAAACGGAGTTCTCGACCAAAAAGTGGAAAACGAGATGAAAATCATGCGACGTGTACAACATGTAAGTTTGAAATCCCCGACCCCATCAATTCTTTGGCTTTTGACAACGATCATTGATGAATGCTCAGCCAAACATCGTGCGTTACATTGAGAACTTTGACTGGGAAGATCGACTCCTCATCATTATCATGGAGTTCGTTCCTGGCGGTGATCTGGGTAGAACAATCTCGGCAGAAGAGACACCGTTCACTGTGGACATGACCCGGACCATGGCTGCCCAGCTACTCAGTGCCCTGGGCTACTTACATGCAAACAACATTACTCACCGCGATGTGAAACCTGATAATATTCTAATACAATCCCTGGACCCGCTCGTGGTGAAGCTCACAGACTTTGGTCTGTCCAAGATGGTCGACAGTGCGGAAACCTTTCTGCGTACCTTTTGCGGCACCTTGTTGTATTGTGCCCCCGAAGTATATACCGAATACGCAGAATATGATGAAAACGGCAATAGGACTCGTGGCAAGAAGATGCGTCGTGTGCCAGGTCAAAGATACAACCACGCGGTGGATATATGGTCCTTGGGAGGCGTTTTGTTTTACTCGCTAACCGGCTTGCCGCCGTATCCTGTCAAATCGGGCATCAGCTATTCAGAATTACTGCACAAAATCATGACTAGCAACTTAGACACCAAGCCCTTACGAAAACATCAAGTCGACGAAGCAGGCATCGACTTCGTTTGCCGCATGCTACAGCGACGCGCCGAGCATCGCGCAACGATACCAGAACTGGAGAGCCATCCCTGGCTCGGCGGATTAGGCTCCACGATACAAGCATCACAACCATACGATGAGATTACCGATGACGAGGACTACATTTCGCAGCCCCACCTGCCCGATTATGCCGACGAGATGATTAGCGACTCTATGAGTGATATCTCCGACAAAGAAAATGGACGAATGGTGCATGGCAATCAAGAACAACAACAACAACAACGGCTTTTCGGCGAAGTTGGAGCTTCCGTGATAGGCAGCTCTGGTGTGTTACCTGCCGACTTTCTTAGTTTGCCCTCCAATCACAGCATGGGCACAACTGAGGTCCTTGACTCGCATGAAGATGAGGCCTACAACTCCGCAGACTCAGAGACGATGAAACGCAGAAATCATCATTCCTATCACCACAATACCACCTCAGCATACCCCAACCAATCGACAGACCAACTTCAGAGCTTAGTTGAGAATATTGCGTCACAAAGTCTGAGCGGTCATGACTCTTCCGCGCAAGGTGTGCTGCCACCGCAGCGGTTGTCATGCTCCATGGGTTTCAACGCGAGTAAACGAAAACCAGCCTCGAACGAATCTAGCGGAGAGTTTGACGACAACACGCCACCTGGAAAGCCTGTCATCAAGAGACTGAAATCTGAACCCCTTGTCGAAGAAATCCCAGATGACGTATTGGAAGAGTACAAGCTTTTAGCTCGGATGCCTCAAGTCATGAGACTGGAATCTGGGAGGCTCATCGATCACCCCGTCAATAAAATGGAATTCTGGGAGCAAGACAAGAGGACCTGGCATCTACATTACCCTGAGATGACGCAACTTCAACACGATGCCTTCAAAAAAGCAGCCAGTGATGGTGGCGAAGAATTTTGGCCTGGCAAAACGCCGCTGTGGGA
Organism: Balansia obtecta B249; assembly: GCA_000709145.1. Classification (NCBI taxonomy): domain Eukaryota; kingdom Fungi; phylum Ascomycota; class Sordariomycetes; order Hypocreales; family Clavicipitaceae; genus Balansia; species Balansia obtecta. The sequence continues at coordinate 11,354 of JFZS01000398.1, read as the reverse complement.
TCTAGCCATGAAGTACTTTCCGCCCAGCGAAGGTAGGAGGACGGTAAATGATTGCCTGATGGACATGCCCTCTACTGCGACTCCCGTGGTGTCTGAGTCTCTTCCTGATACTTGCCTCCCAAACCCCCAAAAAATTATTGTCCCGGTTCAGGAAAGTGCATCAGCTGGCCGGGTGATTGCATTACTAGACAGTGTGGCATCATCATCTGTTCAGGGCATCTCCTTCCCCGTCACGGATTCTCTGCTGTCATTTGGGCGAGGTTCTGAGAACACGGAGATCTTCAAACACAAGCTGGAATCACGAGTGCCCAAGTATGCCTTCAAACTAATGTTGTGGAAAGATGGCTATGACCCTTCCAGAAGTACTGCCAAGGGCGACCCGCCGTGGGCCAAGGAGGGCCCCGAGGCAGCCTCATCATACCATTTTTGGATCTCGAGTAAAGCCACATTGGGTATCAGGATAAACGGCTATAACTTGGCCTCATCTGACCCCAAGAACCCAAGCAGCCCCTCCAAGTATTGGGCGAAGGTCTACAATGGCGATTTCTTGACAGTTTGGGGAGATCAAGATCGTGAAAATCAGACCACCCTTAGTTTCCGCTGTCTCTGGGGAGGTTCATCTAAACCACGGCCTGCGGATAATCAACGCCTTGAGCTCGCGAATCCTCAGCTAGCTGCCAAGCTCGACCAAGCTTGTCAAAGGACAGAAAAGCGCATTCGAGAGGCGGCAGAGAAGTCGCGTAAATCAAGCGAAGCCAAGACAGAGTTTGCCGAGCGAAAGCGCCTTGTAGAGATGGAAAGAAAGCGAAGTCGTGATTTTGAGCAAAAGAGACAAGAAGCTGTCGCGTTTCTAGCGGCAAGTCAGGCGACATGTTCACGGCGGCGCTTACCAGCAAGCGCTCCCGCGACCGCCTACACAAACAATACGCATATGCAGGCGAATGTGCAGCGACGCAGTTCAGACAAGGCAACGCTGTACATGGGGCGATGAAAGTGGCATGAGCAGAGTGCGGATTGTCGATGGTGGGGACATGGTAGGAGTAAAGTTGGCTGAAAGTGAAATGCATGGACTGGAGAGGCCATCTGGAATAGAAGGTGATTGGGAAATAAGGGCTTGATAGAACTCCCGCACAAAAAAATGAAATAAATATATTATATCTTTGAGCAGTGCTGCTGTTGTTGCCTTGTTGTCATGGGCCATCTTTGCATATTACACGAACTTGGCAAAGCCATGGTAGATGCTATATATAGTAAGGTTCCATAATGAGAGACTAAAACATAAAATACACGGTAAAGAGCTCGGTGCTGACAGCTCTTGGTCCCTAAAGTCCCCGCCAAGCACTGCAGCGCACTCAGGCGTAATGAACCTGGACAATGAGAGCAGGATGCTCTGGCAAAAGCTAAGCTGACATGAATCATTGCCTTGTACTGAGGAGTCCAACATGAATGAGCAAAAGGAAATAAAAGACAGGCGCTCTACAAAGCAGCGTCCAACAAGGAATACGTGAAGCATAAAAAGGTCGAAGGCAAGAACGTTTCGTATACTGCGATACACAGCGAGGGACTGCAATGAATTTTTTTTTTTTTCCATAGCATAGGGGATGGTAGCAATGCTCGTCTGGCGCAATACTTTTAGCTTGAGGGGGAATCTGGGCCTTTGTTCCCAAAGCTCTTGAATTCTGTACCTTTGTAAGCTGAGAATTTACTCGCATGTGGTGCGGGGGGGGGGGGGGGGGGGGGGGGGGAGCAGAACTTACCGAGTAGCATGGTTCTTTGGACCGGCGTGGATGGAGGCGAGGCTGGTTCCTCGATGATGGGCTCTGGAATCCGGTCGTCGACGTGTGTGCTTCCGTACGCTCTGGAACTGTCGCGGTGGCTTCCGGTGTGCCGCTCCCAGGTGTCGAAAAGCCCGTCTTCGGTGGAAAGGGGGAATCGCTGTCGCCGAGGCTTGTAGTACGGGTTGGTCGTGGAGCGAGAATAATCTGTAAACACGGAGCGAGAGTACGTTTGGTCCACAGAGGGTTGCTTGTGAGCTGCGTTTTCCTTTACCGAGCCCGGGTTGGAGCAAAGTGATGAATCTCCCGATTCGCCTTGGTTGCAGGCAGAGAATGCGGCCATGCTGTGTTGGGAGGCGTAGTGGTCGCTGCTCGTGCCGGACTCTTTGCATGCCGGACGGCCGGTCTGCGGGCTGCTGAAGTCGAACATGCTGAAACAGGGCTGTTTCTGCCCAAAAGCTCCCCTCGTCGAGGCAAACTGGTCTTCACACTGATAGACATGGTCCGGGGGAGCTGTCTTGGGACAAGCGCCGCCATCGTGAGAGAAAATGCGACGCTCGCATGACTTGAAGTCTGCCAATGGAGATCGCCGGCGGCTTTTCTGATCTTTTGACTTTTCGGACCTGGCCTCATCTGGGGCTGCATTTATCTTGAAAGCTCCCGGATAGCCGGCGCTATCACTCCCGCCGGATGAACAGCCATTGGGAGATGCAGACTGCAAGCTACCGTGCTCGGGAGAGTTGAACATGGCCTCGCTTTGTGGACAGCATCCCATGGGCCGTCTACCCGATGGATCAACCATGTCAGACTCATCGTCATGCTTGCCCCAAACTTCTGTCGACATCGGCCCGTATCTGCCTTTGACGCCGGCTTGACCATTGCATGCCCCTCGGGCTGCCGGCTGGCTCCTCAGTTCGTTGTCAGTGCTTGGCGTTTCAATATCATGGCAATCATACGCTTGGCTCTCGTCTGACCCAGTGTTCGAGCCGACTTCCTCAACATAAGGAGCGTGATACTCATGTAGCCCGGCCGTATCATCTGAACGAGCAACGGATTCATTACGGGAACGCGGTGTAGATGCTCTTTCTGCCCGACGCTGAGTTGATCCCAGCCTTCTCCCTGGGCAGAATGGAGCTTCACCTGGGCTGACAGGAGCCGATTCGTTCTTGACTGATGGTAGATTTTTGAAAGAACCTCGCGCCAACTTTGCTTTCTTCGGCTCGGATTGGGAATTCTTCTCAAGATGGTGCAGCATGGTGTAGCCACTTGAAACTGTAGAGCGCACCGTGACAGTTGCATCAGATTTGTCGTCCCCTCGTGGTGTTGGTTCTTGTAAAACCTGAAGGCGTCAGAATAAATTCTCTTTGACTAGTAGGTGCACAGAACTTACCAATCCGAGGGTAGATGCCTCATTGCTATCCCCAAGAAATCGGACCTCATCAGCACAGTTTCCACAATAGTTTGGGACAAGAGGTTTCCCAAGCTCAGTTTTGTACTTCTTCTGAAACACCTTAGAGCGGACCCTTCCGCAACCAAAACAGAAATGGTGACTGCCCATCCTGTTTCCCTCCAGCCTCATTTCTCGACAAGCTGAGCAGTAATTGAGGATAGGTCTTTGAGTTGAGTCGACTGGGCATTTTGCATGAAATTTTGGTGACCTTATCTCGCCACAACTGGAGCATAAGTGATGCCGTACTGTGCTAGTGGATTTGATATCGTTCGTTAGGGGAAGACTGAGAGTCTGATCTCCCTTGCGTTGCGAAGGAAACAATGTACCACAACGAGACTGGTGTGGTCTCTCGACAGGAGCTAAGTTCTCCTTGTTCTCCTTGCCGTTGTCCGTCACTGTAAACTGTGCTTCATTCGACCCCTTCGTGCTAGGCTCTTGCTTGACTGGGACATCCGACATGATCTTGCTGCTTTCAGACTTTTCTGCCACCGTGTTGAGAAATTGGTTCAACTTGCGTTGAGTATGGCTTCGGTGTTGCTGAAGCCGCAAATTATGAGGGTCTTTCGAAACTTGTTCTTGGGCTTCGTCCAAGTCACGCTGAAGGCTTTGTAGTTTGTGTAGTTGAGAGTTTGGTGATGCGCATAGACCCTCACTTTTCGCATGCAGTGAGTGAACGCTGGAACTATACGGAGATCGACCGGCGGGAATCGTTGCGTAATGAGGCACTGCGGTGAAAAAATGAGGCTGGATGTATGAAATTGAAGAAATGGGGCCCGGGTTCGGTTGGGATATCCGCATAGCTGAATTGCTCGAGGAAAGCAATGGATTTCCCACGTAGCTGTGCCCATCGTTTTGTGAAACATTTGGCGGTTTTGGGGAATTCGAGCGAGGTTGATATGGTTCCGCTGCCTTTGACACCTCTTTCTTCTTCTTGGAATAAGACCTGACACGTCTTGATTTTTCTTCCTTGTCCGATTCCTTCACATGCAACGGCACCTTGGACAAGTTGTTGCGCCTGGGCGCTGGTGGTGGTGGTGTTGTTGTTGTTGTTGTCCGGCGGGGAGAATGTTGCCGCTTCTTCGGTGAGGAAGTCAGAACCAACTTCACCGAGGATGGACTTCGCTCAGGCAGGATAGTCTTTTTGAGCGTTCTCGTCTTGTCGGAGCCACTGTCGGACTCTTGGTCCACACTATCAATAGTTTCATCTGAGCTGCTGCTGCATCGTCTAGTCTTATGAGCGCGAAACCTTCGATCCGCGCGTTCAATGTCCCAACGAGAAGGTAATCCAAAAGCTGTGGACAACAGATCAATCCCTGTGTCCGTGGCAAAGGACGAACAACGCTTTTTCCAATGGTAGCCCATTACGGGTCACTATTGGATCAATTGTCATGGAAAGAGCATCAGGTACAGATATGATTTCTGGAATATGCTAGGTTGTAGAGTATTGCCGTCGCTACGGTCAGTACGGCCAGCGAGTCGTACGATCAAAGGATCGAAACCCCGGGATGGTAGGGAAGGGGTTCGAGTTTCTCAGCAATGGACGAGTGCAATTTACGTTTGTGTATGTGGGAATGCAAACCCTAAGAAGCGATTAGCAGCTGTGGTGGTCGTCGCAGCTGGTCGACACCTGGCTGGCAGCTGCTTACAGACAGGGCAGTATGAACGGACGCACTTGTGTACCTAGGTACTTAGGTACCCAAATACTCCAGTTAAATAAATGCCCTCTAATACTCCTTTTATCATGTTGGAATCATATAGTGATATACATTACATATGCCATGCAGTCTACTTGAGATAACCAGACCGGCTTCCACTTTGCTTTCCTTCTTCACCTCTCCAAAACTCTCTATACGTATGTACCCGTGCAAGTTAGTCTACTCGAAGAAGTCTAGGGCCGCTTTTCCTGATGGACTTCTTCTTTTTGTGTCCCTTTTCGAATGCCGCCACGGCAGCATGATCTCGTCCAACGTTGTCGAGATCCTTGACTTTATAAATTCGAATGATCCAGTTCTCACTGGTAAAAGCTTCCTCCAGTGTGTTGAGAGTTGGCCCTTGATCTGGAAGTCGGGCACCGCGGACTCGGTCAGCGACTTGGCCAGGTGGGAACAAATTGTGGTAGTTGTAGTAGGACATTTTGTACCTAATATTTCACATGTTAGACAATCGAGTTGAGAACTCTTCGGCATATGCAACTTACATAAGACTGTTCTTCATCGTCTCCGTAGCTTCCCCGTCGACTCTGTATTCTCCCCGAGCTGTGAAGAAGTCACGTTCCTTGACCTCATCGGGCCAAATGCCTTCAGCAATACGCACCATCCAGAGGAACTTGTTGATATCATCGCCGGAATAACCAAGCAGAGCGCCGAAAACGACGAGGACATAGTCCACTTCGTGCTGACGCATGATAGGGTAGCTAACCTCCTCTCTGGAGCTCATGGCTTTGCCAACAGTGGCGATGTGGGTGTTGTTCCATGTATTGTTATCGACTAGAGTGGGCCGATCAGCCATGCCACCGATTTGATAACCATAATCCCACCAGGACATGATCTTGGCGTCCTTGTGGGTGTTCTGTCTGAGCCATTGGTATGCTTCTCGATAGTCGTCAATAATATGCTGACTACCATCAGGCATTCGGCTAGCGAGGACAACGGAAGGAGACGAGTAAGCGTTAGACGTGACCCAAGTGCAGTGGGTCACAAACATGAGCAGGTAAACAATGACAGATGCGACGACCACAAACTTAGATGAAGGGTGGAATATTCCAACAACTGGCTTATCGGTGCCTCGGAGTGCAGTGCCTGCCTTCAGGGGTTTCTTTGTAGAGGCTTCTTTCGCTTTTTCCACCTCCTTAGGCTCCGGCGACTTAGCCGATATGTAGGTGTCGAGCATGTGGGACAAAGCCATAGCAGCAGCGACGCAGACGATGGGCGTCAAGGTGAGCATGAGTCGGACCATGACACCAGCGAAGTAACTTCCAAAAAGGGCGTAGACGACAATGAAGACATGTTCGTCGCGAAGGTCCTGGAAGCACATGTATACACCTGCTGGGAAGAGCCAAATAAGGAAACTGAGATCGAAGAAAAACGCGGGCCAGGCCGTGGGCTGATGCTCAGACACTGATGCAATGATTGGTATATGAATCTTGGCATAGCCGGTATCCCAGAGGGAATAGAAACGGCCATTCCATGGCGCAATGTAGCCAAGGGAAGTGAGACCAACGAGAGCGGCCAAGCCAATCCCAAAGGTGGCAACGAGGATTGTGACGAGGAAAGTTTGGAATTGCCGGCTAGAAATAGCAGATCGCACGTACTCAATGAAGCCGATCAACTGCAGGAAACCAAAAATGCCTAAAGTCAGTATGTTAGTGTTCCGTCCCATCATGCTCTTATTGATGACTCGGAGGATTCGTACCTAGGGCCGGCATATGCTCGCTAGTCTTGATGGGCAGGAACCCGACAAATGGAATCTGCATGCTGGCAATGGTCCCCAAAGCATACCACGTCGTATAGCTGACGTATAGTCTCGTGCTGTATCTGCCCATACAGATGAGCACAAAGGCATGGAGGGGCAACAAGCAAGTAATGAAGGCGTAACCACCCCAGGATGCTACCATGTATCCGTAGAACAAGGCGCACAACGCCCCCCAAAGCATGGACCCCAGCTTGAGGGCCTTGATCCAGAGATAGAATGTAAAAACGAGAAGGAAGATGGCGATTGCCTCGTTGTCGTAGCTTCCGGCAACGGATCGAGAAATGTAACCAGGAGCAATGCCCATAAAAATAGCAGCAAGCAGACCAGCAGACGGCGAAGTGGTCATTTCATTGGTTAGGAGATAGGAAGCATAGGCAGTGAGGCCAGAGAAGGCCGGCGCGAGGAGAACACAGATGTTACGAATATCGACGGGAACAGTGAGGGCCTTGAGAGTATGGTAAATGACACCGCTGGTGACCATGAGACCGGGATATAAAGTGCCTCCGGTCACACGGCCAAGAGGATGCCATGTTCGATCGTCGAACCAATCCCAGAACTTGTAAAATCCATTTGCAACCAGGTATTTGGTCGCCCGGAAGTTGAACCAGGGATCAACTTGGAGACTATTAGTTTATCGGGGGAGTTGAAGGCAGTGAAACTGGAGCAGGGAGCTTACATTCGTGAATGATACTCTCAAAACCTGGCGAGGCACAGTCAGCATTTCCGTTTTGAAAATTGGAACCTACTCTTGCCCGCACAGCGCAGGTTGCCCGCGGTTTAAGTCGTGCCATGTACATGCGGGTGCCACTTACGAATGACAGAGAACAGGCGACTGGAGATGGCAGCACCGGCAATGAAGCAGAGAATGATAACTCGCAACAATGCTCTTGTGCTCTTCGAGTTGAGGCCCTCAGAACGAGCCTGTGCTTTGGTCGTCATGGTGGCGACGGACGACTGCTCGCAATTGCTGCCCTGAAGGTGGATGAGGATGAGGTTCCGAGATGCAGCCAGCTGCGACGACAGGCAAGGACAGCTTGGAGCTTCTAGTGTTGTTACCATACCTGGCTCCGCCTGATGGTGGGCCCCGAGTTGCTGTGGGCCTCGTTCTGCTAAAACGCTTCATTGCTGGGCCGACATTTTCCCGATCTGGGACTTTGATGGCTTCGACGCTGGTTGGTTGTATAGGACAATCTGCTATCATGTCTATATGCTGTCATACATCGACATGGGTATTACTGGAATGGACATACTCGAAGACGCATACAAGGCAGGGGCGGTGCGCATCGACGACACTCAACTTGTCTACGTTTATTCAAAAGGATGATATGTGATTTTGTCACGGCTTCCGGTCCGGTGTGGTCCGGTGGACGGTTGCAGACCTGAGCATATCTTCTTTTCAGATTGGCAAGCACATCGCCCTTTCTTATTTGTTAGGATTTATGTTTTCTCCTCTTCTTGAAATGAGATAGAAAATTGCCGTGATATTGTGTCTAAATTGTGTGTATTTTTACATCTGTACACTTTTAAAGCAAACAGGAACTAAAGAAACCTCTATGCAGTAGCGCCTCGCGTAGTCTCCATCATACAGCGATTCCACCAGGACCCGGCTCTTATGAACAGGCAATGAGAAGCTCTTGATTGTTAATAAGCAGATTCATCCATCTGCTGATACCCCGATATTTTCTTCTGTTCCACAAGTCATTACACTCCATCACCATGCACACACCCCCCCTTCCTTAGGCGAATTAAGGGTTCTCCTTGGCTACCTTCAGCAAAAACTGCTCCAGGTCGAACTTGGGATCATTGGCATCAAAAACAACTGGAAGGTGTGGTCAGCAGATGCCATTGACCATCTTTCTCGTTTCCACATGTGAAGCATCCATTGCAAGAAGTCTATCGGCTACAGATTTAGGGACATACCATCGTTCTTGGAATCGGCACCGGCAGCATGAGCAGAAGAATGCTTCTTGGCATATTCTGCCTTGGCCTGTTCTATCAGCTTCTGCTTGGTCTCGTACTCGTGCTTCTCGTGCGCGGCTCGTTGAGAAGCAGTAATCGCTCTCTGGTGGGAGAATCCGTAGAAAACACCGACGGCAAGCGCGGACCACCGGAGGACCTAGAATCCAACCCATCAGCATCCTGTTTGATAGCAGCAGCAGCAGCAGAACCCTGCCCCAATTGCATGATTTTCGAGCCAAGAGCGTCGGTAAAGACAACAGGGATGCGTTGGAAGATGGGAGAGGAGGCAGGCAAGAAGACGAACATTGACACCAGTCGAGGCCATTGTGAACGCGATCGCAAGGTGCGCGGTAAATGCGAGAAGCGATCGGAGAGTACGAGGAAGCTCGGGGGCTGACAATTGGCGTCAATGGAGCCCTGGCGTGGAGGATGGAGGGAATAATTCCGTCAGTAGCGCCGTAAGGACGATGTGGAAGTTTGTCGGGAAAAGTCGCAGTTTTCCCAGTGTACAGCACGGAGCAGCACAGGCTCGCAATGCAACGGCCTGGCCCGCAGCAGGCCACGGAGGGAAGCTCTGACGGCGAATGGGACAGGCAGCCGGCAGGCCCGACTTTTTAATCGAGACCAGGTCAGGCAGCCGGGCGTGGGCTGCGAGGTCTCGATTAAAAAGTCCGGCCGATGCCACCCAAACTCCCCTCCCACACCCTGGTCGCATGCCAACGGTTCCAGCAGCCAACAATCACGTGAACGGCCTTGTCCTGAGGGGTTCGTGTCCGTGCCTGTGCCTCCTGTGCCTGGATGCCTGGATATTATTGCCCCAAGTCACAGCGGCCCCTTGTCACCCAAAACGTGTTCTGGTGCTCGGCGCAAGGCACCTGAGGCATTTGCAGTACTCAGCATTTCCAGTACGTATTCTACGCGACAGGGGCCTTCCGGGCACTTTGCGTTGCGTTGCGGTGCTGCTGCTCGAGACGCACAAGACTCTACGGGACTGGACTTGGATACAACAACAGGACCAGAGAGATATTGTCCCGAACCGCCCTCCTCTCTCCGCGCCGTTTTGCAGTTGCATTGGACAAAGCCTGTCTGCTCTGCTGTACGCTTATACGCTTATACGCTTATGCGCTATACGCTCCAGCCTTGTCTCTCATCTCGACGCCTTGAAGCTCCCCTGAATAGTCTGTCCCACCATGGGACAGCCGATAGCACAAGATGCAACAGCGCCGAGATGAAATTCTTGCCAAGAAAGCAAAGCTTGCTGAGCTTAAGCGACAAAGAGAATTGCGGGCTAGCCAAGTGAGCGCTGGCCGCCAAAGTCTAGGCTCTGGCGATGTGAGTCTTTTGCATCAATCACCCCGTCTTCGCGAAATGAACACCTAACCGACTTCTCGTCCAGTTAATAGCACCGACCCCTGGCAGAGCGGACAATCGCCGCGAGATCGAATCCCTCATAAATAGTCTTGTTGGAGAGAGTCGGCCAGGCTCGACCACGACTGGTGGTGCTGCATCTCCCGGTTTTCGAGGTAGTCGACCCAATAGCGTCCTCAGTGCAGGCGAACTGAGCAACGAAACCTCCGATTATGCAGCAGTTCCAAACGCGCACTCTGCCCCTCCTCATCATCATCCTCCTCCTCCTCCACCTCCTCCTCCGCCGCCGCCGCCGCCGCCGCAGCTCAGTACCGCTGCTTTAACCACGGTGTACGAATGTCCACCGTCACCAGTCAAGGAGGTGTTTTCTTATAGCAAAGGTGTCCAGACCACAGACGAATGGACCTCGCCCGCGAGGCATAGGGCACAGTCGACCATCTCCGAGGGTGCTGACCTGGCTGGAACGTCGAATTCACCAAGCAAGCGACAAAGCAGACGCGAAAGGGATCGAGAGGAGGAGCTGCGCCAGAAAATCCGCGAGGAGGTCGAGGAAGAGCTCAGGGCGGTCAAGGAGTCCATAGCAGACGGCCCGGCAGCACAGCCGCTATCGTCGACGAACTACCCCTCGAGAGATCTTACTGCAGAAGAGCTGCAAGCCGTGACGCGGTCCGAAGAATTTGTTGACTTCCTTGAACAATCTACCAAAGTAATTGAACGAGCAATCGATCAGGAGACGTATGATATCTTGACGGATTATGCTTTGCAGGGTAAGGACGAAGAGGAGGAGGACGAGGAAACGGGAAATACCGGCGGGCGAGGATCGCACAGAATCAAAGAAGTAGTGCAATTCTTTGATAGCCGCTGGTCCAAGAAGCGAATGATCAGCGGTATTGATTTCTCACCCAAATTCAGCGAGCTGCTTCTTGCATCGTATACCAAGAATCCGACGGCGCCTCATGAGCCTGATGGCCTTGTCCAGGTCTGGAACACGCATATGCATGACCGCCCCGAATACGTCTTCACCGCCCAGTCCGACATCCTGACGGCCAAGTTTTCTCCGTATCACCCTAACTTGATCGTAGGTGGTTCTTATAGTGGCCAGGTCCTGTTGTGGGATACAAGAGCGAAGGCAGCTCCTGTACAGAAGACCCCACTGACTGGTTATGGCCACGCACATCCCATTTACTCGGTCGATATCGTTGGCACCCAGAACGCAAACAACGTCATCTCATGTTCGACGGACGGCGTGGTGTGTGGTTGGAGCATAGATGTCTTTGCCCAGCCGCAAGAGCTTCTCGAGCTCAAGAACCCAAGCCAGGCAAAGGTCGCTG
>JFZS01000397.1:0-20711 GCA_000709145.1 Balansia obtecta B249 | reverse complement strand
ACAGTTCCCGGCACTGCCCCAGGAACAACAACAATAACACCGCCATCAGATTGCACAGCTCCCTGTACAACTAGCATTGTTATTACTACAGTCCCGCCACCAAACACAGCAGTTACTACCACTGTCTCCGGTACAGCTCCAGGCACAACTACCATTACACCTGGCTCTGATTGCACACGTCCGTGCACCACAACCGTTAGAATAACAACTGTCGCATCCAGTACGACTTCTTCGCTGACTCAGACTGCAACTCCAGAGCCGCTTGATTGTGGGCTCTCTGGATACTTGTTCCAAACGAATGCAAATCCGAACGGGGGTACAGCTTTACATCAAATGTTTGGTGTTGACCTTAAGACTGGCGCTTCCACTCTTATTAGGGCTGACATAGCTCCTGGCTACTTCGATGCTGTGCAATCTACTGGATTCAATCTCGTGGACAATTTCATTTACGGAGCAGTTTACAACATATCTGATGCAAACCGAGGCTATTTGATTCGAATAGGACGAGGAGGGATTTCGACTATCTTTCGCAATAAAGTAATTGCTTTTGTCAATGATGAGGGTAGTCCCGCGCGGAGCAATATCGGCGACGTTACACCAAGCGGTCAATACTTTATCGCTGGAACCATGGACTATGTCTGGCAGCAATATGACCTATCCTCGCCAACATCCGCTACTTTTGCTAGTAGGGTGGCAAGTGGATCGTCTCTGCATCCAGGCTTCAGCAGCATAGGAGATTGGGCTTATGTCCCTACTGGCGGCGAATACTTGTACTCATTTGGTAGAACATATGTTAATAGTGTTCCAAGATCGGTTCTGGTACGGTGGTCAATCACGAATCACGCTTGGGAAACGATGAAGGATCTTGGTTCCCTATCAAACGACGGTTTTGGTGGTGTGTATAGTACAAGTGATGGCTATCTGTACGGGTCGGATAACGTCACAGGTGATATCTACAGGGTCAAGGTCAACGACAGTTCACCTGCTGAATTTGTTGCGCATGGTCCAGTAACATCGAATAACGACGCTGCAAGATGCGCTGGTGCACTAAGCCCTTAACCGTTGATAGGAAGGTTTTGCAGATACATAAAACTTAATATTTATTATTGTTGTCAACCCAAACTCTCTAGCACCTGCGTGACTCGGAAGTATGAGAACATAAAAAACAGAACAAGACTAACATAATATATAATCTAGCCCTAGACGTTTGGTAACATAGGCTTGCCGCCCAGTCCAGTTCAAATGCACAGGTTACAAGAACAAGCCGCATCAACCGCGCCCCATCTAGGCGTCTAGGAGGTTTGACATCCTGAACTGGGATCTTCCATGCTTTTGTTAAATGGCTTGATTAATTTACGGCCTTTTTTGTTGGACAGAATCCCCTCGGATTTGCCCCTAGGCGGACTTGTGTTGATTGGGGTTGTACCAGACGCTAATTACAACAACAACACCACAGCCTGCGATAGATGACACGTCCTATGAACTTCGAAGCCTGGTCAGAGAATTCAGTACACGCACGCTCTGTACGGCTTTATTCAAGCTGCTCCTGACGCTGTTGATGTATATACAAAGGCCGTGGCGAGAGGTCCCGCGACCAGCTCGGTACTTGTTTGTGTCGTCTGGAATGCGCGGATCTGAGGCGAAGTTGCGGATACGAATCTGATTATTTTACCTGATGCATGCCTGAATGCGAGTGTCGACAATACTTTCTGTAGCCGGGTTTGAGGTTTGCTCGCGGAGGGACCGAATGTCTACCACCAACATTCGCATTACCGGGCGACTTAGGCATGAAATACTTTATGTCTATTTCTTAAGAATAGTCGAATCTATACACAATGAAGCCAAGACGAATCATTTACGTGAACCACTCTCCCCTGACCCAGCGATTGACAAAGTCAAGCGCTGCTTCTGGCTGGTCGTAAGGGACCATGTGTCCTGCCTGGAAGACACGAAGGAAAGCAAGCCCGTTGGCATGCTTTATAGTACCGTACGGCTTGCCTGAGGAAGCCTTCAACTCGATATGCTTGGCATCGTTGAAGGCGTCATGGCCCGGCCACTTTAAATCATTGGTCCAAGCCTGATTTCCAAGCCAATTGCAGATGTAGTCGCAGTCTCCAGCGTAAATTAAAATAGGGATCTCTCTCAAAAGCCCTGGAATCGCCTTTTGTATTGGTTGGAACCAGTCACCAGCGTCACTGAAGTCCATATTTACCTCGTAATTGCAGTTCTGATAACGGCTGACCTCGCTGACCTCGACACCGAGCGCCTCCATAACTTCTTTTTTGTTCAGCCACTTTTCGATCCAGACGTCTTCCTCATAACACAACTCATTTCCTTCGCATTTCTTTCGAATGTCATACAAATTCAGGCCGGCTCTCGTCACTGGCATCAACATTGCTGTGTTGCATTCTTTTGTGGCTCTTGAGCAGGAACTGTTACTGCCGTTGTAGCAAGCCTCAATACTGCTCTGACATTGAGGGAGAGCAGTCTTCATGGACTGACAGGTTTTCTTGTCCAGAACGGCAGGTATGCCACCCTTGCCACAGCCCATGGGCTCGAAATAGGCGTATTGCGTGTACGCATCGGTTAGGCCGTTGCCGATCAAAGCACTCTTCAGATTGATGTTGCGGTCTTTGTGGGAGAGAATCTCAGCAGCAAATATAGGGATGTAATGCCCCGCATAAGATTCGCCAGAAATGTGGAAGTCCTGCTTGGCATATTCCGGAAATTGCTCAAAGAATAAAGTCATTAAAGCGTAGACATCTTTTGCTGCAGCAGCAGTTGTGGATACAGGGTTGTCGCTGTAGGAAAAGCCGGTGTTGACAGGCTGGTCGAGGAAAATGACTGAGGCATTGCTATTCCAGGAAAATTCGTTGTGCACCAACTGTCCATTTTTGTCGATATGAGAAGGGCCCAGCTCCATGAACAGACCGATCATAGAAGAGCACCCAGGTCCACCAGTCAACCACAGGAAAACGGGGTCGTTCTTGGGATCGTTGCGAGACTCGAAAAACCCTTTATAAGTGTTGGTGGAAGGTCCTTCTCAATGCAATATGGTTGAAACGACTCACAGTAGAACAGGTGCTTGTCTGCGGAATCGTCGTCCAAGTAGCCACTATATTGTTTGACCTTGTCCACCCCGAGACTCGAAGGGTCGACCTTATTGCCACGAAGAGCATAGTTGGCAAGGTCATCACCAAAACCTTTGGATGCCCCCACTTCAGAACCTTGTACTACATATTGCCAGTCGCTGTCAGGCTTTCGCAGAGATCGCCTGCGCGGTTTGACGGTGTCGGATGCCGGACCTGGCAGGGCTGATGTTGCAGAGAATAATGCCAGAAGCAAAGTTGACGAGAAAAGCATTGCGGCTGCTCTGATATGGCCGTCTTGGTGCGATGATCAGTCTTTTGGACAATGGGGGTGAGTTTGCGTCGTAATTTGAGAGGGTACGGCTCGTTTAAGCCCAAATGACCAACACTCGTGCTTTCCAAAGTTGATCAACACAAGCCACCTCAGGCTTATGACACATAATAGCCGTGTTTCAAGGCTGGGTGCTTGAAGGTTTTGATCTCTAAACCTCCTCTCCTACTTTGTAGTCTTTGTAGCCTTTTTATACCTGTTGTAGGCATGCTGCTCGCTTGCCGCTAGGGTTCAGCCCTCATGGAACGATATCTGTGAAATCTGGCTGGCAATGGTCCCTCTTCTGAGATAGATGGCCTGCCGACATCCAGAAAGGAAGGTCCAGGCTGCAGATCACTACTGCAGATGGTGCTCCTTCCACAAGCGCTGCTTGGCAGTTATCAAGCGAGGTTTGAGAAGGAACTGCCGCGACCTTCCCAATCAGTCACCCAGCGTCTGTACCATGTAACATGTCTTGGCTATGCCGCACAACGCGGGCGACCAAACTGTCGCGTAAAAGCTGAACTCGGAGCGAGACAGGGGAGTAGTCTGTCTGTTTGGCTCGCTTCAAGTTATTTTCGCCATGGCCTATTCCTGTCATTATTAACCTTCTTTCCAAATGCACGTAAAGACGAAAGAGTACCGCTTGAACAAAGCACTTGGTGGATTAGGTACCTGCTTATCACTACCCGCTAATCAACCTGCCCGCACCTGCCTGAAGCAACTGCACCTGCCTGAAGCAGAAGTCCCGATTTGGTGTCTGGCCCGACGCATGACGTAAACTGGACGGCACGACGGCACGACGCAGGGGTTGGGGGTGGGGGTTGGTGGGGCCGACTTTCTGGCTCGTCCGTCGGGACATGTGACAATCGGATACGAATTTCGGCGCGTCATTGCTAGGCCCCTTCTACCTGGCCGAATTGCATCTTGGCTCGATTCTTTATTTGGACAGGCACGGGTTTGCGGGGCCATCCATCCTCGCGTTATTCCGGAATTCAGGACACCAATGTTGCATTCGCGATTCGTAGCATTTCTCAATTATTCTTTGCTTAATAACTCGCCGCATGCTGTCATGGCCAAGCATCACCAATGGGCGCACCACACATAGTCTGCAAGAGTCGCACGCCACCCGAGTACCTTGAAAATTGTATAATATCGAATCAAATTCTTCGCTGTCTATTGTGTGTTGAAATTATAGTCTCATGTTGGAATAATTGAGATTTTATCGAGCTGTCTCGACAGCTGCGCTTCCTGACGACTTCCCTAAGGGCTTTCTCAGAAAGTAGCTCCTTTCCCAGCCGTCAATGTCGTCAACTACCGTCTCCTTCACAAGTTCATACTGGCCGATCTTGGGAAGAATGACGGCCCAGATCAACCAGTACACTCCTCCGGCGCACAGAACGCCGAATCCGGCCACACAGTGAATCCAGTAAGGGAGGCTGTCGTAGACGCTCTGGCCACCCTCGGGAGGAACAAATGGGGCCACAACGAGATAAATGTTGCTGACGAGGAAGAAGATGGTGACGGGAAGTGTGGCCTTGAGAGGTGGGTTCCAGTTCCGCTCGGCGCGATTGCGGTAGAGATGGATGAGCGCACCAGCGACGAAGACGTTGATGATGGCCAGAGGGTACGAGATGAGGTTAAGCACAAAGTTGTATGCGTCGCCAGCTGGAGGAGCAAGCACGGTAATGGCGGTGACCAGCCAGTGCTCGAAGAGACCAGCCAGAGGGGCGTTAAAGGGACGATTGCTGGCGAAGAAGCGAGCAAATGGTATAACACCCTCTCTTCCAAGCTCTTGAACCAGACGTCCCTGCGAGAAAATGACACTCATCACGTTGCCAAAGGCTGAGAGAGCGACAAAGACGGATAGCGCGCGTTCGGCAGACTGTCCAAACATGTTGCGGAAGAGAGAAGCCGCGACGAGTCTCTTTGACTCGAGCATCTCCTGCTTAGACACACCCGCGAAGTAGGCCACGTTGGCCAGCATGTACAAGACGGAGATGGTGCCAATGGCCAAGGGAGCGGCTAATTTGAGCGTTCGAGCCGGGTTCTTGGTCTCGCTCAGAGCATAGTTGGCATTACTGTAACCGGCATAACTCCAGATGACGTTGTAAAGAGCTGTGACAACGCCGTACGCACTCCCAGTCGTGCCCTGGAAAGGCTTAGAAAATGTGTCGTTCTCTCGAACTTTCTTCAAATTGGCCAGTGGCGAAAGGACGATGAGGACGATGACGAGTATTTTGATGATGCCCAAAGTATTCTGCAGTCGGATGCCCCATTTCAAAGCTGTGCCGTGGATCAAGAAAGCCGTGGTGAGACAGGCCAGAGCAACGGCTCGCTGGTTCCATCTCGTGACTTCAACCTGCGCCGCATGCAGGATGTACTCGCCGAAGATGACAGAATTGCCGGCCGCCCAGCCCAGCAGCATGACGTAGCCTGTGTAGAGGCAGGTGGTGAGGAACTTGGGCCGGCGGTACACGAACTCAAGGTAATTCTTTTCGCCGCCGTTGCGCGGCAGTCCGGTTCCGAACTCCATGTAGACGGCCGTGCCGGCGGCGGCAATAATCATGCCTGCCAGCCATACGATGAGAGACAGACCAGGCGAGCCGCATTGCGCAAGGATAGTGGCCGGCGTGGCGAAGATGCCGGTGCCGATGATGCGATTGAAGATAAGGAGGGAAGCGGATGGGATGCCGATCTGTCGCTTATTGTCGCGAGCTAGTTCAAGCTGTCCTGGATGAGTCTGTTAGACAGGGGAACCATCGAAGAAGACAGTCTGAACAAAGCAAGCCCAGCACGTTGTCCGGACGGCCACATACCATCCTCTGTGTCATGATGCCCCGAGCCAGAATCACTACCAGGCCGGACCGTTATCTTGGCATCGGCCTTGGAGGCGCTTGACCCAAAGACTCTGTCCATGGCGAGTAGAAGACGCTCTATTACTGGAAAGAGAGCAGTAACCCTAACGTTGGCCAACCGGCAGAAAAAGTTCAACTGCAGCCCAAAAAACCAAACCACCAGAAATCAAAGCCAGAGCAAAGAAGAAAAAAAAAACACCATGCAAAACAGGACAAACCACAGCCTTTATTTACGCCGCGTGAGGAAAAAAAAACTCATTACCCCCATCAAGCAGATCACGTCAACCAGAAACCCCAAAAAGTGGAACCCATCTTAAGCGTTCACGGCGGGTCAGCCAAATGATGCCATCGCACCCCTATCTTGACGTTTTCCATACAAAAAAAAAAAAATTTCCCGTCGTTCTAGAATGGGGCAAAGAACACTTTTCGCCGCCCAAGTGCACGGCGCAGACGAACAGACCGCAACGGGGATTCCACGAGGCAAGCCCTAGAAAGAAAGAAAATTTTAACGCGCACTAATTCAATGACGCGATCGTACTTCCCCATTTAGGAAAGAAGGCTCTCCGACCAGCCAATAGGGGGGTTCTGTAGGCAGGGTAGTCTTTTAACCTCGTTTACACCTTGTTGGTGCTCTTCACCAGGTCATGATCCATGGTCTATATCGTACGAATAAGCATCGCAGATAAGACTCAGCCGCCAACACAATCAGGCATCGAACTACGCCTAATTGACTTAGTCAGTGCTAATTAATATATGTTCTTTCAAGGATAGCACCTACCATTCATAAATAGCAAACGGCCGCGATAAATCACTCAGTCGCGCCCAAGCATTATTACGTAATTCACTTGGACTTGGACTTTAGACAAGGCTTGCCATCGAGCACGCGGGGCTTTTACTTTCTGTGACGCTCCATTTACCACCGGTACGTACTTGGAACGCTGGTGGAAATGTGGCTGTGCGTGGCGCTGCCTCGCTGCCTGGCTGGCTGCATCTACGTACGTCGCACGCTTGAGCGGCCTCGCCGGCTCTTCAACCATCAGCTTTTCAGCCATTGCTTACGCACGTAGCGCTGCCCGAAGAAGCATTACCCTGCTTGTCAAGAGGAAAGCCATTGCGTGGTACAACATGCAAGGGTCTCGCCCGTTGGCATCTACCTATTCGGTGAAGCTGAAGAACCAGAGGTTCCTCGGATGGGATGCATTGCATAAATCGAGTTTTTCAGCTCTATATATTACGAGACGAGACAGGACGGGACGAGGCGCGATGTGACGAGTGAACATGGGAGTAACAAGTTCTATTCAATCATTTTAAAGATTCAAATCTACTCGTCTCCTGCACCCGGCCTCTCCCCCCCCCCCCCCCCATCTATTCATATTGACCGTGTATTAGGTTTAAGGAGTGTCATAAGCTGTCATTAGACATATCTCTTCGGAGCCTCATCGTGTAGTGTCACCGGCGTCATCTGAAAGGGTTCCCTTTTTCTGCTTGCCTGGGCGTGCCAGTATGTCGCGCGCACCCTGCTTTGGTCCTTTGCCCCCCCTCCCCCGAAAAAATACGATGAATAAAGAATGTTGAAAATATACATTATTTTACCGCCATGCATTATGCAGAAGAAAAGATAGCCGCAAGGACAGATGCGCTATTAAACAGTTTGAGTCGTTTGATATCATTTTTTTTCGTTTGCTTTTGCTTCTGGATGTCATCAACTCATTGCTTAGGTTCAAATGACGTCCCAGGTCCAGGTAACGTTCAAAGGCTTCGTTTTCTAAGCGGTAGCCGACATTATCTGAATAGGAACGGGTGCGTCGACATAATCGCAAGTGACGGTGCGAGACGAGTAAATATCACCCTCCTCCCAGTTCGGGTTCTTCCACTCAGTGTCATTGCAGTTGAGCGTCAGGTTAGTGCCGGCCTGGCCCCAGAAGCGGGTGCCCTCCGCGGGGCAGGCCCATGTCTGGTTGATCATGAGTTCGCCCGAGGGACGGGAAAAGGTGAAGGTGGATTCCGGTCCCGGCACGGGATCCTCGCACTTGTAGACAATGTCGCCGTAGAAGAAGTCGGTGAGATGGCTCGACATGCCATGGCAGGTCGACTTGTAGTTGAGAGCCTGGTTCTCGAGCGTGAAGTTGACGGTGCCCTGAGAGTTCTGGTGCGCGGGCGTAGTGAAGACGTATGAGGCTTGGTAGTCGAAGTCCTTGACCTGCCATGCCTGGCTGTGCAACGACTTCTGCGTGCAATTCTCCTCAGCGTTGCGGGGATCTTTGGTGGATGGGGCGCCCATGGCGGCGGCGGCCAGGAGGAGGACAGAGGCGGAGACGAGCATTGTGATGATGATTTCTGTGGTGTTTTGGTGTCGTTGGGAGCGGGAAAGGTGTTGTTGAAATGTTTGGGGAAGCAGAGAGAAGAGCTGGGTGGGATTGCTTGCTGGCTTTGGATTGTTTGCTTGCCAAGTCTCTGAAGGCGCGATGAAGAGATGAGTGTCTGAGGAGGACGGGTTATACAGATGGAAGGGCATCTGGGAATACTTATAGCTGTGGCTACGAGGACGACGACCAAGAAGACCGAGACCAAGACCGAGCCCAGGAC
Source organism: Balansia obtecta B249 (assembly GCA_000709145.1). NCBI lineage: Eukaryota > Fungi > Ascomycota > Sordariomycetes > Hypocreales > Clavicipitaceae > Balansia > Balansia obtecta. The sequence goes on along the minus strand of JFZS01000397.1, from coordinate 11,868 downwards.
GACGGAAAACACGATCCGGGTCAGCGGGCAGTAGCAACCGCCACCAAGAAGAGAGAAGAATCACAATCAGACTTTGCATGTTCCATCCAGGCTCGCACTTTCCGAGCTGGTGGGCCGTGTTCTGCTGGAGTCGCATATCGCAACGCAAGGTCCCTGTCCTTGTCTTTGTTGAGCATCACGAATCGAATGTTGACGTTTGCCAAGCGCAGGGCTTGGATGGATGGAGGGGCTGAGCCGTAGCACAGAGTTCGTATTTGGTATTTTAGCATCTAGCAGGGCGTGCGTCTCTTATCCCTACTCTTGTCGGTGACGGTGAGGGGGGCGACCAGCACGGCACGCGAGCAGGTTACTGTACCTATAGATGGATGCCTCGTAAAGAGGACAAGATGGGAAATAGAAGAAAACAATAAATGACGTCTATTCGGACCGTCACCGATAACCCGACAGACAGTGTGATAATACAGTAACGTCATGGTACGGTACGGTACGGTACAAACACAGTTTTTGATGGCTGGACTCCTGGAGTGTCATAATCTTGTTGCTGTGCATCAACATGCCATGCATGGATTGTTTCTGCTACGGGCCCTTGAGCCCCTGCCCCTACATGCATGGTCAACCTGCGGACATTGTCGTATATATTGGGCCTCGGACTAATATCACATTCCACCCTTTTCTGCTGTGTACGAGCATTTCAGCCGTGACGATGACCTGTCGACAGCACTGCCATTCAAAGTACTCCGTAGATGTGACCCAAAACACACACGCGATCATACGTTTTTGAGCAACCATCAGCCACCTTTTTTTTATTCCCTGTCCCTCTGTGTATCAAGGGCGCAGTCGAAGCAAGAGGGAAAAGAGAAAAGGCCATACACACGTCTTACACGATGCCTTCTCGTGTGCGGCTCGTGTATCGTCGTCTATCTTGCTCCTTTGCAGGAGGAAACAAGTCCAGCTCGTTATCCCAAACCGCTTGCGTGGTGCCACGTCAACTACTGCACTTGCGCACACACACACATGTTAGCTGGCGGTGGCATCTGTAAGGGCTGGATCCGAGAATCTCTCGAGGTTGGGTTGTACGGAATACCCGGCATGCGAACAGAAAAAATTTTTTCTACCGTGTCGTACAAGACAGAAGATTGGGGCTGGAAACCGACGTCCAGACTAGCCCATGCGTTGGTTCCATGCAATCGCCCGCCAAGTTGAGCAGGGGCGCGGCATCTGACTAAAATCGCTTTGCGTCTGGGCTTATGCTTCCTCGCGATTCAGGCCGAGTTTGGGGGGCTGCCTTTATGACGTTGGGGGAAAAGCGGGAGAAAGAGAAGGCGTTCGTCAACGGCAGTAGGGCGAGAATGGGGCGAATATAATCAATACCTGCTGTCATCATCCCTGTCTGGGCGCGGCAGGGGGGGGGGGGAAGGACGGGGGACGGGGGGCTGAGACCCACGTGATCTGAATGTACTTGCGACAGCTCGTAAGAGTCAAAGCGAAAAGCTCTGGTATAACAGTGCGGTCATAATGATGGAACTCTACATCAGACTTGACGGGCTATCATACGAGTGATGACAGACTGGTGGTCAGAGTCACCAGGAACCGGGTTGTCGCGCGACTGAATGACTGACTCAATACACTCCGTAATCCCCAGCAATATTAATCAAAACATTCGGGCACATCAATTCCCCGCCGGAGATTTCAAACTTCCCACCGAGTTTAACTGCTTTGGGCCACCTGCCCCACCACTTCTTTGACGACCGCAAGGCTCCAGGTACAAGCTCGGCTCATAATTATTTTGCAAAGGACCTCTAGCAACCTGAGCAGAGTTTTACAACTTATAACGTAGCTTTTGTATATTACAGTATCTCGGATCATGTATTGTAGGATAGCTTAGTATGAAAGATGACGTATCTTCTATAGCAGTATTTTGATTGGTCCTAACCCCTGCTAGCTTAGTCACCTTTGTACCTGGATTGGAGCCTTGCGGTCCGTCCTCAAGGAGACAACCTCGACTACTTTTCTCTCCTTTTTTATAAGCCTTGTCCTTTAATACTAACATTAAGCAGCATTGATTGCTAGCCAACTCACTCATTAGTTGGCTGGCTTGCTAGTTGGTTAACTATTCTGCAAGCAGACGGCAATGCAGTGCACGCGGCCGCCGAAGCTCTAGTCAGTTAGCTGCCAAGTTGGTGGGAAATTGATGTGGCCCAAGCATTCAATATCCAGGTGGGACAGACGTTTTCACATCCATGTTGCCCTACACGAGGACGGACGGCCGAGTATGGATGCCGGCAAATATTGAGACAGCCAGGTCAAGAACTGTTGTTGGGGGCTGGCAATGAAAGGGGAATGGGCCTTATGTACTTTGTAGGTAGGTACCTTGGTACAACAAGGGCAAGGATGGGTGCAGCCGCCGCCCGGTGGTGAAGTAGGAACTTATCAAGAAGAGCTTTTTTTTGGTTTTGTTATCTATTTTTATTTTATTATTATTTTTAGGTTCTCCTCATGCGCATGTACAGCTCACGAAACCGACGAGCCAAATCGACCTTATTGAGTATTACTCTTCTTGCTGACTGCTGTTCTTGGTGTTGATTTTTCAATTGCGTCAGTTCCTGCCAGATGCTCCTTCCTTGCTTCCCGCCAGCCCGCTTTGTCGGATCTCCATTGGCCAACCATTTCAGCTGAGCCTGTATTTTTCTTTTTCCCTTTTTTTAAAAAAAAAATTAAAATAAAAGTCGTTTCCTATCTTTTTCACACTAACAAATTGAAATCCCCACGTTACGTTACCTTCTTTCCTTCCTTCACCTGCCATCCTGTTCTCCCTGCAACATCACCTGGCCATGGCCGATCCCTCGTACCCCCGCCCGTATTTCGAGCGAGTGGGTCTGCATTGGGAATCGCTCGATGGGCCCTGGGACTTCATTTTTGACGATGCCGATGTAGGTCTGCACGAGCACTGGCAGCACTCTGGCATTCCTCCCGAGGCGCCCGTGGGAAATCTCGGCGTGGCAAGGGGTGAAGCGAACACAGAGAACGACATCATTCTTCAACGAATCGCCGCCGGCACTCAAGATCTCCTGTCGGAAAATGCATTCACTAGCAAGGCATCTGACGCCGTCAATCACAAGCGTCAAATCCACGTGCCTTACGTATTTCAGTGTCCGGCCTCGGGCATCAATGAATGTGGCGTCCATGAGGTTCTGTGGTACGAGCGCAAGATACACGATCTGCGGAGCAATGAGGAGAAGCAGAGACGGGACAGGCTGCTCTTGCTCTTCGGAGCCGTGGACTACGAAGCCCGCGTCTGGGTGAATGGCCGGCAAGTTGGATCTCATACAGGCGGCCATGTTCCGTTTGTCCTGGACATCACCGATGCCGTCGATCAGGTGGACACGGAGCAGCACAGAATCACCATTCGCGTGTATGACTCGGCTTGTGACCTGACGCAACCTCGCGGTAAGCAGTATTGGGGCGCCAAGCCAGAGAGCATCTTTTACACTCCTTCCGGTGGTATCTGGCAATCTGTATGGCTAGAAGTCGTGCCGAGGACCAGAATCGGTAGCAGCTCCCATGGGACAGTTCTACGATCCAATGACATACAGTCAGGCCTCTTGCAGTGCCATGTCGTTGTCCTGGATCGCCGGCTTGGCCGTAGGTACAGCATTCAGGTCGAAGGTTCCTATGGCGGCGTGTTTGTGTCAAAGTCGGAGGCCGTCTATCTTCCAAAGGACAAGAATTCAGTCGACTTGCAGCTGAAGCTGCAGCTATCAGACGATCAGATCAAGGCTCTCCCGCAAGCTGTTCGACAAGCCACAAATTCATTGAAGAATGGAATTCTCCTCTGGTCTCCTGAGCATCCTCACCTATATGATATCAGCATCAAGCTCATTGATCAGTCCGGCCTAGTTGTGGATGTGGTCAAGACTTCCACTGGCATGCGATCCATAGACTGGCGCCAGTGCGACGGTCTCTGGCGACTTAACGGCCAGCCATACTTCCAGGCGCTTTGTCTGGATCAAGGATACTGGCCTAATACTTTCATGACCGCCACATCTGCTGAGCTCAAAACGGACATTGAATTGGCCAAAAAGATGGGCTTCAATGGCTGTCGAAAGCATCAAAAGGTTGAAAACCCCCTCTTCTACTACTGGGCCGATCGACTTGGGTACCTTGTCTGGGCCGAAATGGCCAATGCCTACCAGTTCAGCGCCGAGTACGTCGATAGATTCAACCCGGAGTGGACGGAGTCGGTCAAGCTTGCCATGAACCACCCTTGCGTCGTGACTTGGACCCCTGTGAATGAGAGTTGGGCATACACTTCGCTGCAGGACAGCCAGGAACAGCGAGACCACATCCGCTCCTTATACTTTTTAACCCGGTTTGTGTGACCATTCAAGCAAATCCGGTCTGCTTGTCCCCGGATGCTGATTTCAGCGCGCTTAATTGTAGGAGCCTCGATACTACCCGCAGCATCAACGACAACTGCGGGTGGGAACACATTGTAACGGACCTCACCACCTTCCATGATTACAGTGACTCCGCAGAGCTCGCAAAGACATGCGCGAGCCTGGAACTAATCATGAGTCAGAAAGCGGGCAGAAACATGTTTATTCCCGTGGTAGGAAATGCCGATGCGGGATCGCATCATATCCCCGGAACACCGATAATGTGCACCGAATTCGGAGGTGTGAGTATTGCACCGTCCCGAGCCGGGGACGGTGGTGAGCGGGACTGGGGGTACACCACCGCTAGGGATGCCGATGACTTGTTGGGACGGCTCGAGAAGCTCGTCCGGGCTGTTGTTGAAGGTGGTCATTGCTGCGCCTTTGTCTACACTCAGTTGTATGTCCCTTCCAGCTTCGCTCAGACCCCGTTTTGTGTATGTCCAACTGAGCCAGAACAACTTTTATTAGGACCGACATAGAACAGGAGGTAAATGGTTTATATACCTTTGATCGCAAGGAGAAACTCGCTTCTGAGAAAGTAAAGGCGATTATTGATGCGGCGCTTGCTCACTTTTACGGAAGAGTCAGCTAGAGATTCTAAAGGAGCCCAGGATGATGACCAAGTACAATCCGTGATCGTCGAACGGATTTGGAGCACAGACACTAGATGTCTCTCATTTTAATTAGGTTACAACCTTCACCAAGTTCTTGCAGAGATGTCTCACATGCACTTGCCGGTGCGCTGTAACAGAACATGGATCAACCCCAGTTCATTTTCGACAGTCTGTGCCCTATTTGAAACACTTTCCAACTCCTGCTTTTTTTTTAAAAAAAAAAATACAAAACTCTCAAGGCCATACAGCCGATTCTAAAAACAGTCGTGCGCATTCGATACCAATAATTTGATTAATAAGCCTAGACTAACACATTGTCTACGCAGGATGCCTTAACACCTCAAGTTATGCCTAGACTCTACATTGGATATCATTTGCCTTGCGTCCAGTCTGGTATAGTATCTAGTGCAACCCCTCAGTCCACTCGTTTCTGCTTCATTCTATTTCACTTCATTCTCCTTTGCATGTCCCTATTCTCGCCGTCATTTTCGCTCATTTACCGAGCCATGACACTCTGGCCACCATCCTGAGTGAGCCTCTCGCGTACACGGATGTGCAGAATACCACATCCGAGACGAACAGGCGAGGCTTGCTTCCCAGCACCGACATAAGAATAGCTTCCTTCTTTACTGGCAGTTGTGCCATTCAGGGCTATTCCCCCGTCTGCAAGCTCATGGGTATGATGTCCATTCTCAAGGTTGCTATTCTTGCCTGCTACAAGAGCGGTTGGGCAGAACAGGAGAGCCTCGCCCTGACGAAGGGACACTATTCTGGCGAATAAATCGGTCAACGGATCCTGTGCAGCACGATCGGACTCCCCGTCTTGGCTGGATGATTCGATGAGACCTGGCGTTGCTGCAGCCAGGTGATTCTTGAGACTGAGTAGCCAAGCCGGAGAGGAGAAGCGATGCACGATTGTCACTGAACAGAGATCCAACAGTTTGTGGGATATTGTAGGCTCCTGAGTGGCAATCATCACGCGTGTTCCCAGGTGACGTTGGAGGCGGATCGTGGCAAGCAGTGATTCCGTCAGACTTTGGCTCTCAGGGCTCTCGGTCATATATTTGTGCGCTTCATCGAGTGCGACCACTCGCCCCGTCTCGGGGTTCTGCTCAAGGAATAGGCTCAAGCAGATATTGAACAAAGCACATGCGGACTCGGCCGTCACACAAGGACAAGATAGGTCGACTATGGTCAATTTTCCAGCCTTGAGCAGTCTAATAAGTACGGTGTGTTCCTTTGAAGAAAACGGTTTTTGGGGGGTGGAAATGTCACTCACGTCACTTTCCCACTTCGTTGCTGGATTGTCGGCAACCGTCTTACTAGCCGACGAACTGTGTGCCGACGTCACATGCTCTGGAGCCATGAAGCTCTCCAAAGTCTCGAGCCTTTGTTTAAGAGGCGCCAATTGCCCTTCAGCGAGCCGCTCGTTTGCCACGGCTTGTAGGAACTGCTTATACTTAAAGCTACCCCCACTCCGCTGCTGCTGGACTCGCATTTCTCTCAGAATGCGCATGATTACGTGAAAATAGAGGGGCATCGCGCCTTGGACAGACCCGACAGCCATGAGATCCAGCATTCGCTTGGTGTTGAGATGGCTCTGGCAAAGTCGGAGCACTTCGACTTTGACGTTGGGCAGATCCTTGTACGTCTCCTTGGGGACTCTCATCAGCATATATGATATATGGCTTTGATCAGTATTGCTTCGGTGCTGGGAGCGCTACCTTCATGCTTCTCACATTACTCGAAGCACACAGTACTCTGACGCTGATGTCAGGGTTGGACGACAGATAGGCGGCCTCGCAAGGCTGGCTGGCCCCATCAGCGGCGAACGAATCGTAGTGGAATACGATGCCCGTGAGAGGCTCAGAAAGAGTGTTTGCATCTGAGCGGAGGAGACAATTCTCCAGGAGACAACTCAAGGTATGACTCTTGCCGGAGCCTTGGCTTCCACAGATGAAGGTGCTTGAGGGCACCGAGACATGGTGGTAAACAAAGGGAACGTTTCGTACATCTTGCACGTCACGGGCTCCTTGCTTTCTGATCGTGTCAAACTTGGACACATCGCCGCCAAGAAGGCCATACTGAGAGAAGATCGGTTCTTTGCCCTTACTGGGCCTCATCTGCCTTCTCGCAGCCTCAGTAAAGATGGGAATGTTAATAAGCTCTCTGTCGTCAAGGTCGTCCTTGTCGAACTTTAGCAGCCGGAGCTGCTCTTCCAAGGTGTGGATATCTTCGGCGAACATGACGCTGGCAGGCATGACGAGTGTTGAGAAGTTTTACGAGAGTCCGGTGTCAGCGTCGGGTTGCGCTCTGTGCTTTGACAGTAGGGTGCGTATTTGAGATTGCCGAGCTGCCGCGTTTTATTTATGAGCGGAGCAGACGACTCTCTCTCGTTTGCCATGTTCTATCCGTTGTTGGTCCCACACGGCGTTGCACTCTTGCATCTCAATCGTTGTAGGTTTAATTTTAAGACAAACGGGGAATCTTGCACATGGGCGAAGCTACAAACCCTGTTGAGACAAGCGGCACGACCCGCGTTTATTCTTTCACTGCCTATGTAGTGAAAGTAAGGGGCGCGCGGCGCGAGGTCTAAGAGTTTAATTTGACAGATTCGTGCTTTTGGGCAGACGCTCGTGTTGCAGGTTTGTTGTTTAGATGCTTTAGATGTCTTGGCCTTGTCAACTGGTTGTTCTGCCGCCGAGTTACTAAGCGTGATAAAGACAACACTAACTCCTAGCTGGAGAATACTTGTAGCATCTCTCTCTCATAAGGAGTTATATCAAAAGGCAAAAGACATAAGTAGAAAATGCGTCTCGGGCTATTTGCAGGCCACCAAGCATGCTCCCACGTCAACTTGGCGCCGGGAAGACACACTCCTCTCAAGTTCACCGTGCCACACCAGGACCAATGGTTTACAGTATCAGGATTCTGCCTAGCTCCGCCGGGTCATGAGATGTTGGGCTTGACGTCAAACGACCGATATTCGTTTTGCCGGGTCCCATCTTGACTTGCCTTGGCAGGGGCTGCTTTGGAGGAGAGGGGGCGGGGTTTCATCAGATGGCAGATGGCACTCATCACGTCATCTGTGCATGACCAACTACTTACCATACATTCGCTACCCGATCCGCGTTTGCATCCTCGCCTCTGTTCCCGATCCGCGACAGATTCAGCAACAGCACCATGGCCAACGTCGACACATCTCTCCCGGCCGAGCCTTCTGGCGCAGCGGCCGCGTTTGCCGAGCAGCACGCATCAGAGCATCCGCTCAAGCTGTACGGCGGCTGGTTCTGCCCCTTTGTCCAGCGCGCCTGGATCACGCTCCACGAGAAGCAGATTCCTCACCAGTACGTCGAGATCGTCCCGTACAAGAAGGACCCGGCGTTCCTGGCCATGAACCCTCGAGGCCTGGTGCCGACCCTGGCCGTGCCGGCGGACGATGCCGGCAAGCTTCCGAAGCCGCTGTACGAGAGCCTCGTCGTCTGCGAGTACTTGGACGAGGCCTACGCGGACGAAAGCAGGCACGGCCGCCGTTTGCTCCCTGCGGATCCGTACGAACGCGCGCGCGCTCGGCTGTGGATCGATCACATCAGCACACGAATCGTCCCCGCCTTCTACAGGTTCCTGCAGCACAGGCCGGAGAGGCCGTACAGCATCGACGAAGCGCGCCGGGAGCTGCATGGCCATATCAGGACGCTGGCAGACGAGATGGATCCCGCCGGGCCGTGGTTCCTGGGTGAGCACATCAGCCTGGTGGACATTGCTCTTGCGCCCTGGGCGAAGCGGCTGTGGCTGCTGGACTACTACAAGCCGGGTGGTTTGGGGATCCCGGGGAATGGCGGCGGCGATGGGTCGTGGCAGCGTTGGAGCCGGTGGTTGACGGCCGTCGAGAACAGGCCGAGTGTTCGGGATACCTGGAGTGATGACGAGAGGTACATTGTTGCCTACAGGCGGTATGCGGATGATACAACTCATTCTTTGGTCGGCCAGGCCACGAGGCAAGGGACGAAGTTGCCGTAGCCAGCTCAGCTCAGCTCAGATGGATGGACAGGCGCTGAAGCCACGAATTTTATGAGTGAGCATGTGGCAGAAGAGCCCAGTCGACGAGAAAAAAGGCAACGTTGTAAACAACAAGCACCTTTCGGGTTGATGTGAGGTTGAAGTCTGGGAATGTTTTTTTTTTTCTAAAAAAAAATAATAAATAAAATAAAATAAAAAAGGTCATCAACGTCTAGGGTAGCAAGTGGCGTACTGTGCAAAGCGCAGCCCATTTACACACCACTCACAGTGTAAATACCCCATATCGTACTGTGTAATCCACCGCAACCATCACAAGCACCAGCCATCATCAGCCCGTTTTCCGACCTTCACGACCACACGCGCACCTCATCGTCGCCCCACGATGGCAGATCAGCACGCCTCGCGGTTCACGTCGCAGAGCCAGGCGACGCACGAGCGCCTGTCCACAACCACCGTCGGCCTCGTGGCCCTGTCTGATTTCCGCAAGCGCAGGGCCGAGGTGCTCGAGCAGCAGGAGCGCGAAGCCCGCGAGGCCGCAATCTCAGGCACGTCCACACCGGACCGTTCTTTGACGGGCACCCCTGACAATGCCGGCAGTGACGGCACGAATGGGCCAGGCGTGCGACCGCTGAAGAAGAAGAAGAAGAAGAAGAACAAGGCGGCGGGCAAGAAGCTGCTCTCGTTTTACGACGAAGACGACGGGGAAGAAGAAGGAGAAGAAGCAGAGAGCAAGACCGGCGCGGACGCCTCCGCCGAGCCGGCATCCGACGACGCCGCGAGCAAGTCCAAGTTCAGGGCGAACGCATCCGTCGGCATCGTACCGAGGGCCACGACCAAGGCTGCCTTGCTCAAGGAGGCCACCGAGCGAGAGGCGTTGCGCCGCGAGTTTGTCGCCATGCAGGAAGCCGTCAAGGCGACCGAGGTGGCCATTCCCTTCGTCTTCTACGACGGGACCAACATCCCTGGCGGGATTGTGCGCGTGAAAAAGGGCGCCTTTGTCTGGGTCTTTCTGGACAAGAGTCGCAAAGTAGGCGTCGAAAGAGGCGCTGGCAAGCAGAGCAGGGCACGACGCGCATGGGCCCGCGTAGGTGTAGACGATCTCATGCTGGTACGGAACACAGTGATTATTCCTCATGTAAGTGTTTACTTTTTTTTTTAATTAAATTATAACTATATATATATATATATATATATATATTGCCTTTGCTCAAATTGCTCCCAACGCCTATGCTGACCTTGCCGCCTGAAAACAAAAAATAAAATCCTGTAGCACTATGACTTTTACTTCTTCATAATCAACAAAAGCACTGGACCCGGGGGCTGTCGCCTGTTCGACTTTAGCGCCGAAGCAGCCGTCGAGACGGATAACGCAAAGGACGGGCCGCAATCGTCGAGCACGAACACGAGCCAGCTCAGCACGGCAGCCTCGAGAGCGGAAGCAGCGACAAGTTTGCCGGCGATAACGGCGCTGGAGGGGGCTTCTGACGAGCCGACCAGGACCAAGGTTGTTGATCGGCGGTGGTACGAGAGGAACAAGCATATATATCCGGCGAGCACGTGGCAGGTATTCGACCCCGAGAAGGATTACACGGGCGAGGTGCGCAAGGACACGGGTGGAAACACGTATTTCTTTGCGAAATGACGGCGACGGCGCCACGTCTCGAGCTTCCCGGGCCTCCGGATGCCAGGAATGCTGGCCGCCCCCCTGACCACGAATTGTTCTCGCGGGAGCGGCGCTGCATGACCCTCCCCGTGTTGCGGCCATCCAGCTGTGGTACGGTCCGGAGGTCATGTCGTCAACAGCAGCATCGCCAGAGCGCGAGCCAGAGGCCCCCGACGACCAACCACCCAGGCCAGAGGAGAAGCAAGAGGAGAAAGTTGCCGGCCCCGAGGATGAAGACGAAGAATTCATAAACGAGCTTTTGCCGCAGCACCTGGGTCGACTTGGCGGCCCAGATACTGGCTTCCCTGACAGACATTGGAACGAGCCCCTGGACGATGGCGACTCGGCAAAGACGGAGCGTGGGAGGCGAGGAAGGGCGGTGCATAGGCGGGGGGTTTCCAAGATGGTAGGAAAGAAAGGGGGGGGGAGGGGGGGAGGGGGCTGCAGTGTCGTGTATTTTGTACAGAAAGGTATATAAAAAAAAAGTAAGAAAATAAAAAAAAAAGAGGGGGGGACGTAGAGTCTGTCGAGAAAGGAAAGGGATGAGTGTTTCTGCAGAGCCGGAGCAATGTTTGGTGCCCCCGGGTCCACCCCTGGAAGCCGTTGGAAGCGATCTGGGGGGCCGATGACGAGCCGGTCGAATGACGCAGCGATGCGATGAATGGAATGTTTTCGTAGTCTTCCACTGCGGGTCCCCTGTGTGTGTGTGCGCATGTGATGTGAATATGGGGGGATAGTGCGGCGTATACTCGGCAGGTCGCAATTTGGGAATACGGGCGTTGAATCTATGCCGACTTTGGGGATTCCCTCGAACAAAGGAGGGGATTCTGTACATGGCCGGCAGTTTCCCCCTTTCCCCCGGCTACGCACCGGCTACGCAACCGGCGGCTGCTGATCTCGCCGTCGCGGCCAGGAAGCCCTGGAAGCTCTCAAAGACGGCGGCGTCGAAGCCCTCGAGCCAGCGACAGCCGACAGACACGCGGCGCGGCTCGACGCGAATCCACAGCTTGAAGCCAAAGACGGCGGCGGCAGCGGCGGTGCCGGGCCGGGCCTCGACGCCGTCGCGCTGCTTGCGGCGCCGCCATGCGCGCGCCCACACCCTGTCCGGGGCGCGCCCGACGCCCTCGTACGTCTC
>JFZS01000396.1:0-21026 GCA_000709145.1 Balansia obtecta B249 | reverse complement strand
GGGGGGGGGTGAGAAGAAGGAAGGCAGGAATAACAATAAAAAAAGTATAAAATGTGAACTAAAACAAAGTGAGTTGAAATTGAGATGGTTTGAATGGATCTGAATGGATCTGAATGAATCTGAATGAGCTTGAATGGGTTTGAATGGGTTTGAAGACATGTTCATCCTCGAGACATGCTCATCGTATTTATATTCGCCAGTACCTAGAGCAGTCTGCCTAGCTCTGAAGAAGACACGGCTTCCCAAGCCCGGCCCTCTCCCCGGCAAAGCGTGAAGTCGTTCTCTCAGCGTGTGAAAAAAAAAAAACCGATCGGCTCGGGCCACGACATCCCGCCGGCCAGTAAGACGCACGCCTCTTCTCGTGATGCATCTGCATAGGGCCTCATGGCTCCCTCCTCGCTGCAAGTTCTTTTCGCGCCAAGATATGATATGTCATTATAACGCCGGACGGTCTGGACTGATCTGGGCCAGGATTGCGAGATCGCAGAGGGCGCCGGTCCCTGAACAAGGGTCGCACGAATCATGCAGCGAAAATCTGAAGAGTGGGAAAGGCTGCGACGAGAAAGAGGGCGAAACCGACCGGTTGATTGCATGCAATCTGCAAAACTCACGTCGAACTGGGCCGGTTGGCGGTTGGCGGACCGGCTGCCTTGGCAACTTTTCACCGGCTCGGCCAAAACCGACTAGTTTGTTTGCGTATGAGTTCTCCCGTCTCCCCCATGGTCCATAGTCCATGGTCGACCGGAGAGTTTTTGGAAATGCGGGGCAAGGCGCGCGCAGGGACTTTTGTACAGCCCCCCCCCGCCCCGCGGAGCATGTCACGGGACCAGCTACCAGCAGATCCCAGGTGTTGAAACTTGCAAGGCGAAATCCGAACCCTCTCTGGGAACAGCCATCAAAACGAGTTCCGACCGGTCCCATTGGGTGCTGCGCAAAGCAACGTCCCAAAGTGCGATGCCGATGCTGATTTCACGATTGAATTGTTCATCCTGGCGGGAAGAAATCTGAAATCTGACATGGAAGGCCTCCTTGGATGCTACTAGAATGCATAAGTGAAATCCGAAGCCAGATTTTTTTTATTTTTTTTATTTATTTTTTATTTATTTTTTATTATTTATTTAGTTTTTTTTCCCAATGGCCTTGGACCCCATAATGATTGCTGCAGGTTCAGGGCTACGCCACGTGTGCGGGCATGAATCATGCCATTCGCAAGACAATGGCTTGGAGATGGACTGACTGAGATGGCCTTGGATGGATCCGTGGCCATCATTTCGGCCGCATCTCGTCCACCGGCCTGGCCCCCGACCGCCGCGGGCCTTGGCGGGTTCTATTTCTTCCTTCGGGCTGTGAGCTAAATCAACATGGGGTGGTTCCTTGTCAGACCAACACGAGCAAGCCTTGGCATGTCTCGATCCCGCAGGGATGCCAAGCCACGCCCGTCCTTGGCGCAACGCACAGTGTGCCATCCTACACGGCGCCATCCGCGCGCAGCAGAAGATTGCGGCCGCCCCACTGTTGGACCTGATATTTCTATTTCCTGGTAGTCGCGCCCTATCCAACCCCCCTCCCTCCTTCCTTGCGGTGGCTTTGCTCACATGCATTGCACGCTCCATCCCGTGATACCCTCTCCACAACTATACATATTATATACACTTGATTCACATATAAAAACGCGCAGGATTTGATGACATGGCCGCATGCTTCAGATAAGTTCCTCTCTATGAGAGACTGAAGATGCACAGCCTCGTCATCTCGTTAGAGGAGGCCTACTTCCTGCAATGCAACAAGCAATACAGCTGCAGTAGCAGCAGCCCCTGTAGCAGCTAAGTTCTAAAATAAAAACAAAAATAAAAATACAGGTGGAATTAGCCTAGCCTTTCCTTCCGGTTCGGAAACTCCAATAAGATAGGTGCGAATTGCGAATGTGGCTCAAGAACATGCCAGATAAGCTGTTTCTGCCGGGTCTGCCCTAACAATGATGCGGTACTCAATATCGGTAGTAATATGCTCCGGTAAATGATCATCATACTCGCTCCCGCGGTTCTGCGAAGCCGTATTCACCCATTCACTCTGGGTACTCCGACCCGCGGCATCTGAGGCAGCACCGGTGTAACCTTATTTTGCACGTCTTTGACAGAAAAACGGCTCGAAGCTTGTCCGAGCGTCTGAGCATGACGAAAATATACCAGGGGATCCTGCCGTAACACAGCGCACGAACCAGCCCAAGCAGTCAGCGACATTGTGTGCTTTGTTTTTTGTCTCAAAGGCCGCCGCCGCCGCTGCTGGCAATCATCCGATTCGAGCTCGTGGAGCAGCAAACTCTATTGCCTGTCCTGTTCATCGGGTCGAACGACTGATATCCGCAGGTGGCACCACTTATCGCGTCGTACACCGAGGACTCGATCCAAACTGAGCTGCATCATGAGCGCCAACAGAGAGAGTCGTACACGATGAGCATGTTTATCGCACCACCCCTTGGATCGAAGCTGCAGCTCGGACACGGAGACTATTGGGCTAAATTCCACACCGGGTCATCCATCTCACCAAGGCCTTGCATCTGGACTTGCAGCATGTCCATCGATGAGACGGCCTGAAAATCCTTTCATTTCATCAAGACGAACAATCTTCTACTCTGGGCAGTCACAGCCGTCCCGTTTCATGCTCCAGGCCCGCTTGCTTGGCTTTCTCATCCGCAATCCTACACAGTGTCTCCCACTCCTCTTTGGTGACTCTACTTACACTGAGTCTCGACTGCTTCAACATCTGCATGTTCTCAAGTGGACCACCTGGGTTACCCAGGTCACGCAATTCTTTGAGTGTGATGGGCTTGGCAAACTTGTTTCGAAATTCAACGTGCACCAGACTCCACCGTGGATTTTCCTTGGTAGACTTTGGGTCGTAGTATGGCGTGCCCGGCTCACGAGCCGAAACTATCAGAGTTATTAGAATCATGATGGCCACATATTCCAACGGAGGTCGGAGAACATGTTCTTGATGAAAGTGCGTACTATCTTCCGAGAATTCCTTGACAATTTCCATGGTTCCTACGATGCCTGGCTCTTTGCAATTGGAGTGGTAGAAGAAGGCCTTGTCACCGGCGTTCATGTTGCGCATGTGGTTTCTTGCTGTGCAGGAAAGCCAGTTAGCTTTGCTGCTGAGAAGCGAGAACAAAAGATGGATGCGCGGGCGGACGGTCAAGGTACCCACCTGCGTATGCTCTGATGCCTAGATCATAATTAGTTACTGCGTTGGGTGCTGTGTGTGTGTGTGTGTGCGTGTGTGTGTGCGTGTGTGTGTGTGTGCATTGTATTCGTGTGCATCTGGGAGACACGTACCGTCCCACCCCTCAGGTTCCATCTTGGACCGTAGATCATCGATGGAGAACTTGACATCGATGCCGTTCTCAAGACGCGTCTCAGGCTCAGCCTTCATCAGCCAGTACCACTCGCCATCGTGCCTAGGCGCTTCTGGATTGATCGTGGGGACAGAGTCTACAGAGCTTGCCCTGCCACCACTCGCATTTGACTTGGCCTCTTTGCCGGGATCATCAGCAGGGTCGGACTTCGACTTGGGTCTTGCAGCCACTGGGGAAGCACTTTGTGATGATTTGGCTTCTTTGATAAGCAGATTTCTGTGCAGATGGAATCAGCGTGGCATTCCAGGAACACACACAGTGCTCACTGTGTGCTGGCGACAGAGAGAGATGCATACTCCTTTCGAGGCGAAGATGCGACGGCGGCTCGGCGCAAGGATCTTCTCTTGGGAGGCTGTTCGGTCTCAGAGTCAGTAAGTCGCTTTCGCGGGGCCATCCCTGCTGCGTTGCTCGGTGGTTTTGTCACGTTGGTGATGCATCTGCATTGAGGACCGAGATGGTTGCTGAATGGGGGCTGTGCCGTGACTCCTTTCGCGTACCGTGCCCCGTACGTGTACCTAAGTACCTAGGTACCTGGCGCGCCTGCCTGCCTCTGCTCTCGAAAACAAAGACTTGATAGCAACACGGGGAAAATTTTCCCTTGGTTCTTCATTGGTGCTTTGCAAGCCAGTCTCTCATCAGAATAGTAGCTGTTGGTCATGAGTGATTTATTTTTTGTATTTCTTGTGCATTAGGGCATCGTTGCCGTGTCGCTTAGAAGAGTCTCCTGTATCGCACCTGCCTAGGATGACTGTTGAAAGAAATGATTGGATATCTGTCGATGGATCAGGCAATTCTTGCCATTCACGTTCATGGAAACCACTCCACATTTAGCATATTTGGAGAAATGGAGAATAGAGAAGCACTGCCGATACACTTGAATACGACCGACTGCTGAAGGGGATTGGATTGAATAGAATAGACGACCAGATAGCAAAAACAGTTGTACAGATGAGACAAGACCGGGAGCCAGCGACCACACGCACTGGCAAAGCTGGGTGAGCGTCACACAAATCAGGCAAGCAATTCAGACTCTTTGATGCTGCACTCACGTACCACCAACTTGAATCAAAAAAAAAAAAAAAAAAAAAAAAAGAGATGGCTGCATGCAGAGGTAATTAACACTGTAATTAAAGTTATTCTGAGTTGGAGGGTTGTTGGAGGGCTGGCAGAGGGCTGGTTCATCCACTAAGCCATGGAGGAAAAGTGGGTCGCCTTGTGGGCATCAAAAGAGATTTTCGAACATGCGTGACTCCGTCGCAAAATTTCTTCCTTCTGCTTGTTTGGACTACCTAGATGGGCGACTCGCGTTTTTTCTTAAAACACATCCCCTACACCGGCAGCGTCTTTCGTGCATCTCTCGTTGGACGAACCAATCTTTCCATGCCACGCCAAGCGCTGCAACGGCATGGTTTGTTATACTCCAAGAGTCGCGAGTCTCGCCACCACGTCGGCGTCCGCTCTTCTCACCCAATACCCCAGGCCCTTCGATTATGCTTCTGAAAGCCAATGACTCTGCAGGCCAGTTCCTTACAAAGCCACGAATCAGGCCGCAGCCGATTGGAACGGTGTCCATCCACCAACCCTGATCAGCCGTCATGACAATATCATCCCCTAATGAGGGACATGGACTCAGTTCTCCGAAGCAGGAGTCGCCAGCCGAGCATCCCCTAATCTGACACCCTCGGCCAGTTAGTTGCACAAACAGTGTTGTGTGACACGGTATGACACCGCCATATCATGTGGCACCCCTGTCGACAGCCATCATCTCGCTGCCTCAAGCACGACAGCTCTGGAGAGGAACAACTAGCTGTGACATGACTCGGACCATCGACATCCTCCCAAGCGTAACATTGTTCTAGAGCAGGTGTCATGGACGGGACCTGGACGGAAGCCGACCGTATCCGTGAGTCCGCGCGGTCGACTACGACTATCACAAACGACGTGTCGTAACCGATATCCAAGCTAGAATCATGCTATCAGGTCAAACTCTTGCAGGATTTTGCTGCCGCTGCAATGACTGGAATCCAGGCAGGAATCGTAGGGATCCACTAGCAGCGAGCAATAGCCTTTTCTCTCCTGGTCGCAAATACCTGCCTGCTTTTGGATACCCAATACAGCCAATTTTCTACTTGATAATACTATGTATCCGTCCATGATGGTTACGACACAAGCTCTTTAGCTTAGGTGAGGTAACAAACTCGCCATGGTCATTAATGGGTTAACAAAACAGCAACCAGGACGTAGTTGCTGGCTGACCCACGGTTTGAAGGCGCTCACAAGCCTGGCTCTTCCGGGAAATGGACACAAAGGGGAAGGCAAACGTACGTGTTCGTCAAGCATGTTCCCAAGACTAGCATTTGCCTCATTGCCCAGGGCTCGCCAAGCGTGCCTAACGCGACTAGAGAATTGCGTCACCTGCTCGTGCCATGCTTTTTCGCACTGCAGTCCCGATCGTGGCACTACCTCTCCGGCCTTGATAGACGATATGCTGGGCAACGAGTATGCTCTGTAGATTATGTCCCCAAGAACAATATGCTGAATGCATAGGGGGGACCCTTGACTTTAAAAAGTAATACAAAATATTGCAGCAATGGCCATGAAATTTTTCTGCTCGCCGGGCTGCCAGCCAGCCAGCCAGCCAGCGAGAATCTGGAACAGACACGAACATTCCTATTCCTGTTCCTGTTCATGGGCTCAAGAGCCGAGTCAGACTTCTATCTAGTTCTCGAGCACTACCTTCCATGGAGCATTGTAGCAGCGCGGCGAAAGAACATTCACATACCTCATTCTCTCCAGCCTGCGAGAGGCCTCATCGCACCGTTCCTACTATTGAATCACGTAGCTACACCGGTTCTGTCCAATGGTGCCAGTCAGCGTGCGGCATCTCCTGAAGTTCATCTTCCGGGAACCATGGTAGAGATTGTATCTTCCGCCCTTTGTCCCACCCACCCAGATGGGCTCGTGGAAATGGTGACCGTGTGCTCGTCGGCTGCTGAACCCTACCTACATGGCTTCATACCACTGCGACTAACCTTCCCACGTCCCCTACTGAGCTCCATTTGCTACTGTGGGACGTAGGTGTCCGAGTATCATACTGAAAGGGTCTTGTCGGCCTAGTTACGCAGCCATGCTCTCTCTGGTCACGTATGTCATTTTTTCACCTGCTGTTTCCAGGAGCGATTCGTCTCGGTTATCAGGCCCTCTCGCTTCGCGCAATTCAAGTCTAGATTCGCAGCGTTGCTCATCAATCACAGATTACAAGTACTCGTGCAGGTTTCAATGAGTTGCTGTCTTTGTAAATTCGGACATGGAGAGCACTTGTATGACTCTCTCACGGTCCGTTCAGCTACATCTAATGCGAATCTGCCACATCCTAGAATAAAGCCCCCACGTCCATCCGATCCAGTTCTTCATCTATTGTATATTTCGCAGCAAGAAGTCGTCGCTCCCTTGCAAGGGCGACCTCCGCCTCGGCCTTGCGCGAGGATACTCCCTCCGTTCCTTCCACAACTTGGGTCTCCTCAGCCTTGACCTCGGGACATCGCCCGACAAGGTGGACATGACGTCGTCCTCCAGAACGGGCACATCATCCACCGGGTCCAACAGGTCAATCTTCCTGGACACATCGTCTGGTAAAGCCGCCGTGAAGACGGCATGGATGTCGCCATGTGGTGAGAACCCGGTGAAGCGCCAGGCGAAGAGACCGCTGCGCTTCTTGCCGCCCGACCTCCACAGGTGGCGTCTTTCGAATATGCTAATGCCCACCAGTAGCGGCCCATTGAGAATTCGAATCATGGCCACGTTGATGGTGTGGAAGACGCGCGGCGAGACGAGCACCTTGAGCGGCAAGATGGCCAGCAGCGCTGCAATGTTGAAGGGCGGGGGGTACGCGAACAGTGAGTCGGACCTGACGCCCTCAAAGGTAGATACCGTGCGGCGGAAGCCTATCTCCGCGGCCTCGTTGGCCACAATCTTGGAAAAGGTGTTGGTGAGAATGGCGACGAGAATGGTCAGGAAGAGCGTGTTGCCGAGGAAGGCGAAGGCGATCATGAGCGCTGGTCCCAGCAAGATGTGGAAGCGCACCGACTCTTCGATGCCCGTCCCGTCGAGCCCGAACCAGATCCAGAGCAACCATTTCCCGACCGTCTGCCAGGAGGGCGGCGCTTCCCCGGGCTGCTGTCTCGTGTCGACGAGCCACATGAGGGAGAGGAGGAAGCCCAGGAAGCACCATAGGGCCAGGAAACTCAGCAGTGTGAAGTCCTTCATCATGGCATGCAACGAGATGAAGACGATGTTCTGAGGCATCAGATTGAATGCAATGCGCGTCAGGAGGATCGGCGCGGCAATGCACAAGATGTGGATGCCATAGCCGTAAGGAAACGTCCCTGCAAGGATGTCGTATATCCGAACAAGCACGTAGGCGGAATAAATGACCGTAAAGGTCACGTCCAGGAACGACCAGAGCATCTGCGAATGCAGTTCCCAGCCGTGCTCTGTCACGGCGGCAAACTCCTGGAGGACCCATCCGGCGGTGTAAATCGCAAACACAGCCTCCCAATGGTTAGAGGCCTCGTGCTGATGCACCATGGTCAGGGTGTACAAGACTGCGAGAACAATGAATTGTGCCATCTCAATAAGGGCTCGTATTCGCGGGACAATCAGCCGGCGGTGGTTCAGCAGCCTTGATTCGCGGGGGTCGTAGAGCTGGATAGGGCGGTGCTTGTAGTGATCGGGGAGTATGTCCAGAAAGGAAAGCGGCGTGTAGACAATTTTGCCACTATGGACGGCCTCAACAAGCCTCTGACACGCCGCGGAGCTGATAAAGGCCTTGCTCTCTGACAGAATGGCCAGTTCCAGGGCCGTAAGTTTCCTTTCGTGCCCGCCCCGTTGCTGGATCGGCCATTGGGCATAGCGACCCTCGCGCTCTACATCACACGGGGCGCCGTGAAAAGGGTCAAAGCCTTCGACAAGAATCTGCGCCAGAAGCAAGAGGCCTGCATTTCCAGGGTTGTCTTCGTGGAAGCGTCGTATCACTCGGGTGGCGACCAGTTCGCAGAGGATGGCACGCGCTCGATTGACGCTCTGGGCTGCTAGGCCGGACTGCTCTTTGAGGAAGAAGACGCGGTTTGCAAGCAGGCAATAGACTAGATTATCCCAAAAGATTCAGTTATACGCAAAGGGCTTGCGGTCGTGACGGGAAGGCGACAAACATACCCATGGATATGTCCCTTGTCCCGTAGAGTCTGTCCACGAGGGGTCTCACAATCAGAGCATTCAAGCTTGGTTGCCGGAAGTGATCCAAAGTGTACGGATCGTCTAATGGAAAATTAGAATGGGAGTTAGACAACTTTCATCTCTGGCTTCATCCACGCTGTCGAGTCATTCCTTCAACGATCCATACCGATACTGGCGAGAACCAGTCGTCTCACTCTATCCCACGTCAATTACTTGACTCAAGCGAGAAACGCCTTGGATTTCCAAACATAAAACGTACCGATGGAGTGTCACGTAGACTGACGATGCAGCCAGGGAGTCTGTTTGCTCCAGAGAAGGAATATCAGCTTCGTAGTCTTGAGGCGAAATGCTGTCATTGTCGCTCGGCCAATCCCTGGGGCCATCCATATTTTCGTCAATTGCAAGACTCGGCCTTGGCCAATTTTTATTCTCTCTCTCTCTCTCTCTCTCTCTCTCCGAAATTATTCAAGGTGCAAAGGAAAGTTATAAGCATAAGCGGCGTGGAGGGTGGCCGGGTGGCCGGAGGGCAGGTAACTGCAAGAGGGGCGATCTTGGTCGATCGTCAGGACCGGCGGTCGAGGCAAGCTGTGAGCCCTTGGGTACGATGCCTCGGGGCGATGGATTGCACAAGAGCTTCATGCAAGTGGGCATTCAATGTCAGTTACAGAAGTAGTAGATCTCCATGCGCCGCCCACTTGCATCTCACCTATTGTCCCACACACACTTTGCTGGTAGAATTGCGGCCACGGCAACGGCAACGGGATAGAGCGTGTGTGTCCCGTCACATTTATTTTAAACTCTTGCTCCGCACGCATTGACTCAATGACTCAGAATCTTGTTGCTAGATGCATTGTTTGGTGATCATATGACACGGTTGTGTTACGATCTGGGAAAATGTAGGTAAGGGGGAGCGCTTGGCAGACCAATTGGGGCTCATCGGCGTTAAGGGTTTCGATAGGGCTTGTAGGAGCTTAATTCAATGTGCAGCCCACAAGCACCTTCCTTCACAGGAGGAAATTAGAACATCGGCAGTCGAATTCACTCTATGTGCCTTTGCGTTCAATTACGAATAACAAGACAAGACACACAAGCCAACAAAACAAAAAAAAAAAGTAAGCCGCGGACACATGTCAATCTTATGTCTTATAGGAAAAGCCCGATGCGGGGGTCGAACCCGCAACCTTGAGATTTCGTGTACTCGTAAGAGTCTCACGCTCTACCGATTGAGCTAACCGGGCCGGACGAGGGATTCCTCTTCCGGGTGCATCCTGGCTTGATGGAAGTAAGTAATGTTACCTTCATATATGAATATGATGCTGGCTTCAAGGGCATTTTTCGCGGACCAAAGCTCGTGTGAGTGGGGGGAGTGGCCTGGGCGTGGATATGAGCGTGGACATGGGCGCTAATTCCATGTGGCGTCTGGTTTTGACGTGCGGCGTAATTATACGCCGACCGTTGTTGAGGGAAATGAGTGGGTCGGCTCACGCACGAATCTTGGCGGAACTGATTGCTAACGACAGTAACAAGATGGCAACTCATCACTCTGGTGAAGCCAGCCAGGGAGGGACGTGGTTTTGAGTCGCGTCTGACAGCCATTCGCAATCAGAGGTGCAGTTGAAACAACAACTAGAATCATCTCAATTGCGATCCATATATCATTTCAACGTAACACATATGTAAATTACGGATTGCTCTCCCTTTCTTTTTCCCATGACCCTCGCTCCCTCTCCTCTCTCCCCTTCACTTAAACGACCTTGCGACGGACTACTCTCTTGGGCTTCTTCACACGCGTCGACTCCGTCCTTCTCGCAGCCGCTCTACAGTGAGCATCTTCTAGTCAGTCCAACTCCACTTTCTCATTCGGTTAGGATGGCATTAGTATGGCGTTCCTACCGATGGTACAGGTTCAAGCTACTTGATGCGTCCCCCAGACCACTCAAACCAGCTTCTTCCAGCTCGCTGTGAAGGGCTGCATGGCGAGCCGATACAGGCAAATATTTTTCCACGTCATCTAGCGGTGAAAGGCTAGAGGAAAACGTGGAAGATACGGCTGACGGCGCGGTTGACCAGGAAGACCACGAGTCAAGTGACAGGCCCTCATGGATATTTGTGTCGATGCCGTCGTCGGCAGCACTTGATGATATCGCCGGCATTTCGCACAATGCTTCTCCATGGAGCTGTGGCCAATCCGAGCTGGGGAGCGGCACAACGACGGGCTTCCCGGCAGCCGCCATCGGCGAACTGTCTTCTGCCCCCCGTGGCAATACCGGCGGGGTTGCATAACAGCTCTGGGACGATGGTTGCCGGTTCGCCGCACCTACCATGCACTTCTCCAGGTCATTTTCATGGTTGAGATATGACTGTAGAGGGAAAGATACCCCAGGTGATGATGATGTAATGCTTTCCAGCATGGGTGTGACAGGAAACGGCGTTGCTACCCATGGTCTAGGTTTCCCAACATGGTCAAAAACGCTTGTTTCCGGAGATGTAAGGGGCCATGATGGGGCTTTAGAAGATTCAGAAGCGCCAACTGCGTTGCTGCGTTCATTGGCAACTTCCTTGGCACTACTCAAACATAACTCTCGTCAGCATTCCAAACTCACCGGGCGATGTAGACTGGAGAGCAAACCGTGACGGACCTCTTGTTGTGGGCCCTTT
Source organism: Balansia obtecta B249 (assembly GCA_000709145.1). Taxonomy (NCBI): domain Eukaryota; kingdom Fungi; phylum Ascomycota; class Sordariomycetes; order Hypocreales; family Clavicipitaceae; genus Balansia; species Balansia obtecta. Next base: position 9,718 of record JFZS01000396.1, on the reverse strand, counting down.
TGGCCGGCTGATTCTCATCCTGTTTTCCGAGAGGCATCATCGGAGTCAGTATATGGGTGGACATTGTGTAGCACATTAGCTGGAGCTGGTAGGCGAATGCAAGACTCCGTATTCACGGATGCTAAGAATCTCGACTGCTGTGGGGATGGTAGGAGCACAGTGTCAAGGTTGCTCAACTGGCCTGACAGTATGTCAGGTTGAAAGGGGGGGGGGGGGGGGGTTGAGGACGGTCTTGACTTCGTTTCGCCAAAGTCCTCAAGGTTGCTTTTAAATTTGGTCGCTTGTATCCCAGGGTGCTTGAAAAGAAAGCAGGAAGGCCCTGCATTCTGGGGACGACACGGCGCATTTAACGACTCAGTTTTGACATCAGGAGTGAGAGGCTGCCGTTTTCCACATCACTATGTATGCACGCTAACCAATGCCCGGGATCCGAAAAGCCTAATGGCCACTTGTGACTTGTCATCTCTCTCGTCCAAAACCCAAGTAGGGTGGTATGGTGTGCGTAGTGATTAGTGAAATGGCAAACGGAACTGACACGACAAGATAGGGAGTGGTTGTATAATGACTGAGCTTCATTAGAGGCATATTCGCAACTGGCCACTCGCCAAAAATGGCGTATCGTAAAAAGGCGCCCGTTCTTCTTCTCCAGTGAGACGGGATTTCGACTGCGGACGCCTTTTCTGCTGTGCTGGATCAATGGCCCGGGTTCTCGACTTCTCAGCAAGAAACAAGGCTGGGGTACGATTCAAGGATTCAAGGATTCAAGCAAGGTGCTGATGAATGCTTGATTTTCCATACTAGGGATAGCCTTTTCCTCGTCATGTAACTAGCAGGCGCCCGCCACACATGGCAGCATTTTGTCGGCTTCGTGTGCTCCTTTCTGCTCGGGGGTGCGGCGTGCCTGCTGCAAGGGCAGAGTAGAGGAGTAGCGGAACAGAGGAGCAGAGGAGCAGAGGAGCAGAGGAGCAGAGGAGCAGAGCTTTGGCAGAGGCTTGCTTGTTGTCTCCGGGCTGCAGATCGACGCTCCCCTCCTTTGTTTCCTCTTTTTTGAAAAGGAGCCGATGAGCGTGCAGCATCTCTCCTGATTGGCACCAGGATGGCGAGCAGGGCCAAGGCTGGCCCGGCTAATCTTGGAAAACGATGCATCCTAATCAGCGAGCAATGCTCACACATGCGTCTGACTGGTGTCCCAGGCCACCGGAACTTGCGCCGTTGGCTTCTCCCTCCTGTCGAGACGGGACATGAAAGGCGGGCGCGGTTTGGGCAGGGTGGAAGGTTCCCGGATTGCCGGGACGCGGCGTTGGACGTCCATTCAGCCACTTTGGTTCATTCATGGCCGACTTGTTCGGTGCGGCATGCGCCTCTTTTCTGAGCATCGTATGCTTTGCACTATGACCAAACTGATCAGGTCATGTTGATGAGTAGAGAAAGGCCAGTGAGGATTTCTAGCTTGACAGAGGGTCAATGGTTTTTGGATGAGGCAACCACAGCAATCAAGAATACTCTGTACAGAATACAACATACACTGACCCGACGTGCATTGTTATATCTTATGCCTGTACAGTTTATGCCGAGCCGGTCCCGAAAGCTGCTCGTGAAATCTCTATTCCAGCCTCAGGAGCGACAACACAAGATTGAGATGCAAGACCCCAGAAAATGGGCTCGGGGGGATAAAGGGAATAGGCGAGACAACAGGCATGAATGCAGGCAGACATGAAGCCGTTCGTCCATTGCATGGTTTTAGATTGCCGGACTTCTAAAAAGAGACACGCGGAAATGAAGATTCTCGAGCCCATGCAGGGCGCGTGTTGCTGGAAATAGACCAACAGAGTCTCACGGCGTCTCGAAACTTGCACGGGAATAGAAGAGAAGAGTGGTGGACTGCATGAAATAGGTTTTCTGTTTCTGCAGGGGTTGTATCAGATAGAATCAAACGCCAAAACCACTTGGCTCGTCGCGCCCTGATCAGAGAACGAACGCTTGTTGCTGAGCATTCCCCGTGTGTTCTTCGTTCTCAGTGATGCTGAGCGACGAGGCTGTCTGTTTCCGTTCCCCGCTCCCCCTTCATCTTGACCGACACAAAGATCGACAGGCCTCGCGAGAGACTTGGATGGCGGTGCTTGGTAGTGTCGGCCCAACGAATCCTTCCTCCTCTGACTGCGTGGCGATGCGGTTCGGCATTTGCTCCTCAAACTGTGCCATGTCCCACTGCCCACAGGCCCTTTGCATATGGAGTGCATAGAAAGCTGTTGGTTGACGCTTGTTGATCTCAGCTTCTCGGAACTTACTCCGTAGGTTACCGGAAGTCAACGTGAGCCATCACTCCGACAGCAAGGTTGGTCTCGGGAAGTTTTTGTTTTATATTACCGTCTCCACCGCCTCACCGCCTCACCGCATCTGGACATACGAACTGTACGTATACGGAGCACTGGAGTCAAAATATGCAAATGTAGATGCAAATGCAGATGCAAATGCAGATGCAAATGCAGATGCAAATGCAAATGCAACTGCAACTGCAACTGCAACTGCAACTGCAACTGCAAGCGTAAATGCAACTGCACCGCTGGAGCTGACAGCCAACGCAATGCAATGCAGGATATTGACGCGACATGCCGTCGATCAGGGAACATCGCAAGTGTCGCAGCTCCCGTTGGTGATCTGTCACATCACCTTGTTTTGCACCTACGTAGTCATGACTGTGGCGCATTCCACGCAAGCTAGCAACTCGAGATACAGAACAGATACTTGACATTAAACGTGTTGCACCCCACAAGGCACTATGTATGCATCGACATGTTTTTTTTTTTTTTTTTTTTTTTTTTTTTTTACATGAATTTTTTGAGGGTGGAGATGATGGGCATCTGCCTCCTCCCTGCCTCCCTGCCTCCCATCGCGAGCCAACCCGGATTCTGGAGTCGGGCACAAGCTCGTAAGCTCTAACAAGACGCGATAAACATGAATTTGGCAAACAGTTCTACAATTGATGACAAATTGATCGCTGGCACCAGAACCCGCGGCGACAGAGCGGATACGAGTGCCTCGTTGCACCTTGTCGGCCACATCTGTCGCAGATGTGACTTTCAGCTGAGCAGGGAGGGAAGGTGCAAACCTCATGCTCCTCTGCTCCTCTGCTCCTCTGCTCCTCTGCTCTCCGCTCCTGCCCTGTCGAGTGATAGAAAATGACACTCTACTTCTGGCGATGCTACCCAACGCCAACCTGCATATCTACCTGTCATGCCCAGAGATCTCGATGCTGTCTGAGACTGGACCTTCAAGCATGAGCTCTTCTTCAAAGCCGAGCCTTGGTGTGCAAAGTTTGCCCGGCGCAAAGTCGGACCCCAATTTTCCTCCCAAACGGCGGGCCCCCCCCTGGTGGGTTAACATACCGAATTGGCTCGACCCAGCCGATGGCATCGATCGATCGCCCAGTTGCGTCCGCGGACAAACCGGCGAGGGCGGAACGATGTCAACCCAATCCAAACAAGCCAGATGCAATGGCGTTCCTAGATAGCAACATGTCGCCAACGACGCCATGTCGGGAGCAGAGCATATTCAACTACTTCAAAAACTGGCACGAACTCCCTTACAAAACTTGGCCAACAAATTCTTTCGGCACGGAGCTGTCAAATAATTGCAATTCCGTGACTTCATTGTCCTTGCCAACAAACCCGGCAGAACAGCAATGGCTTCCAACAGAAATGAGCTGCCAAATTTCACCATCAGTGATTATGTCAAGTTCTTCGGTGCCGGTGCGCTTGCTGCCACATCCACACACGCGGTAGGCTTTGCCCGAATCTCGTGCCATGGCGCTCTATCATAATGTCGAATTGCTGCAATCAATCAATCCCCAGGATACTAATTACTTCCGCTCCTAGGCGGCAACGCCAATCGACGTGGTCAAGACAAGGATCCAGGTCGACGATGCCATGAAGGGCCTCAATATGGTCAAGGCAGCGCGAACCATAGTCGCAAACGAAGGCACATCAGCGCTGTTGACCGGCTTCGGTCCAACAGCCGTGGGCTACTTGGTTCAAGGTGGTGCCAAATTTGCCGGCTACGAGTATTTCAAGAAGCAGTACATCTCCATGGTGGGCGGTCCTGAAAGGGCTGTACACAGCCGCATGGCGATTTATCTGGGGGCTAGCGCGACGGCTGAGTTATTTGCAGACGTCTTGCTCTGCCCGTTGGAGGCGACTCGAATTCGTCTCGTGTCGCAGCGTCGTTATGCCAGCGGCCTCGCTTCAGGCTTCATGCGCATGGCCCCGAGAGGAAGGCTTTCGCGGGTTCTACTCAGGATTCGTGCCGCTTCTTTTCAAGCAGGTGCCTTTCGCTGTCGGTCAATTTTCGGTGCACGAAGCTGTCAACGAAATTATCTACCGTGCAATGGGACCTGATCGCAAGGCCAAGCTCACCAGTCTAGAGTCTACTTGCGTAGAGCTGACATCGGGGCCTAGCCGCAGGTGCAGCGGCAGCGGTATTGTCCCATCCCGCGGATACTCTGCTTTCGGCCATCAACAAAGGCGCGGGTGATAGGAGTCAGAGCGCGACAAGCAGGATGTTTCAACTTGCGAAGGAGTTTGGTCCCAAGCGTCTGCTCCTGGCAGGCCTTGGGCCCCGTCTGGTCATGACGTGTGCCTTGGTATCTGGACAGTTCGTCATCTACGCCAAATGCAAAGAGTTGACTGGTGCCCCACCGAGCGTCGAGATTCACAAGGAAAAGGCCCTTTAAATCATTTGTGATGAAGCGGTTCTGATCACGGGGGGCAACAGGGCAGTTCATGTAATTTGGCGATTTTTGTTTGCATGTTGATGCAGCCGCGGAGATTGGTGTTGTTGGCTTGTCGATGTGATGGAGTTGAGTTGGTTAAATCAGCCATGGTACATGAATAGAATTAGCGCCGGGTTCACTTGGTTTTAGAGGGCAAAGACTACTGCTACTAGCTCTGAGTCTATTTCTAAGAAGAATTCCCCCTTCTTTTGAAGATGGAGCCTGCAACAATAAACAACCATGACGGGTTACGTGGTGCCCTGATTTGGGCCTTTTTCGCAATCTGTGGCGGTTGCTTTTGTTCCACCCGAGGGTTGGGATCCCAAAGAATTGCCTGGATAACATTGGCCGTGTTCTTCTGCGAGCACACGGTTTTTGTTTCAAAGGTGTGTATAATTGGGTGTCTGACTTCTGCCTCTATGTGTGTTGTCCGACGTGCCGCAGGGTACATTTAGCAAGCGACCTAAGTCTGTACGTACCGAGGTACATGAGCAGTTACATGACTGTCACGATGTGGGGCGACGATGTGGGGCGTCATGAATGCTACGCTGACGCTCTGCTCCATCGTATACGACTGAGACCGAGTGAGCCATACAGGGAATGGACGGAATACGAGGACTAGTTGTTGTCGGTTGACGATGTGATGACTAATAGGGCGTAAGACTACGCTTCTTACCGAGTTTTTTTTTTTTTTTTCTCCGTAGTTTGATCCAATTCAAGTGAGTTTAGAGGTACATCCGCCACTTGTGCTGACTTCCAACCCTAACCCTAAGCTATGCATCGCAAAAGTTTCGCGTGGATATTGGGTGATGGATGTGACGATTAACGGCATCCTCCATTTAATTATTATTATTCATGGAGCAGGCTTTCAAGACCTTGGTAACTGCTGCTTTGCGGAAGTCGCCGCGCAAGTCGCCGCGCTGTGTTGTGATGCGTAAGGTTGAGTTGTTGCTAGAGGGAAGACGGTTTAAATTCATCATCTATTTTTCATCCATGTCACTGGCCGTTTATTATTCATCTGTATTATCGCTGGCGCTAGCACTAGTTTCAAAAACGCGTTTGTTGGAGATGCGGCATCGCCGTGGAAACCGGGCGGCCAATTGAACAGATTGATTAATAGGTTCGGCTGTGGAGACTGTTGCAAGGTGAACTGGATCAAAGAGGGCATGTAGGGTATGTAGGCCATGCAAGCAGCATTGTAGCTACAGCCTTTGACTCCTCCCTGGCGTTGGGAATGAGGCAAAATTTTTTTTTTTAACCTTCCCCTCCCTCCCCCCCCTTCCCCCCCCCCTCCTCCCTTCGGGCTTCCCCCCTTTTTATCCATCGGAGCCGGACTTCAAATGCCAAAAACGGCTGACAGTCCGATTTAACAATTTGTCACCCGTCCGCGTGGGTACGCCGCTGTCAAGCTGGTTCCAATCAACAACACGCCCGCATCCATTTCTACGAATTGGCATTTCTTACCTTTCCCACTGTTGCGCATCCATCTATTTGAGTCGAGTCCCGTCATGATATCGGATGAGTCAGGCATGCTCCGTGCCCAGGCAGCGTAGAAACACTCCAAGACGGTTCCAGGAAGGGCGTGTCAAACAGGGTTTTCGTGCAGACTCAGGTAGCGACTACTCGCGTATCCGTGGCGGGAACCGCTCTGGGAAGAGTAGTGGGTACTAGGAGATACCCCCCCCCCCCCCGGACCTCAAGGGCGCCCCCGTGCCCCGTGGCCCGTGTCCACTGTGTGCCGTCGCCAATCCAGTCCAAGAATGAGCGTCCACAATCCATTGGCCAAGTGGCGCTGGGCTTCAACACAGAACCTGCCGGTAGGGGTCTCCCCGGTTCTTGCTGTCAACTGGTGCGTGCCCTTTCTGGTCAGCGCCTTGCATTCCGCCATCGTCGGCCACCTCAACCTCAACTCTCAACCCTCATTTTCAACCTTCCATCTCCTCTGCCATCTGCATGCAGGCCGCTGCACACCTCGGCCCTTTCCCCCCGTTCTCTATATCAACTGTTCTCTGGTCTTCCGTTCGTTCAGCCGGCTGTTGTTGACTATCCGGGGTGCTAGGAGTCGTGGCATCGATCCAAGCCGGTACATTCTTACATTCTCCCAGCTGACCCATCGCCACACGACGCGGGACATTGGTCCAACTGAGCTGATCGAACAGTCGCAGGCTTCTTCTACCTTCCTCTTCCACGATATATTCCATACCGAACTTCCTAAGTGTGCTAGACTTGATTGACTGGCGATTTCTTTTTGCTTTCCGCCGCCCCCTGGCTCCCGGCCGTTCAACATGAAGGCTGCATCTTGGGCCACTCTCCTGAGCTTGGTCACGCTGTCCTACACAGCCCATGTTCCGCGGGACTACGGCAATAATGATTACTACGTCTTACACATTGCCCGCGATGCATCGCCGGAAGAGGTCGGCTCGCGCCTAGGCTTGCGACACGACGGTGTGTTGGGCGCCCTATCCGATCATCACGTTTTCCGATCACCAAAAGCCGAACACGACATTGTCAAGAGACATATTACCGAAAGCAGGAGGAGGAGACGCGACGTTGGTGGAACTAATATCCTCGACAGTGTTCTGTCTTCATTCAAGCAAAAGGCTCGGCAACATCTGCATAAAAGGGTAATTCCACCACCTCCGCAGGGATTTGTGACTCCCCGTGACGCCAACCGCCTTGTGCCTTCCGCCGTCAAGGAGCAGCAACATGTCATGTCACAGCTCAGCATTCAGGATCCCATCTTTACCGAGCAGTGGCATCTCTTCAATCCCATCCAGCTCGGCCACGATATCAATGTGACTGGCGTATGGTTGGACGGCGTTACGGGGAAAAATGTGACAGTTGCCATCGTCGATGACGGACTGGATATGAACAGTCTTGATCTCAAAGACAACTACTATGCCGAGGGATCTTACGATTTCAACGACAGGAATCCTGTGCCAGCTCCTAAACTTGCAGATGATAAACACGGTACACGATGTGCCGGTGAAGTTGCCGCCGTTCGCAACAATGTATGCGGCATTGGCGTTGCTTATGAGTCCAAGATTGCGGGTATCCGAATTCTCAGTAAGCCCATCAGCGATGCTGACGAAGCAGAAGCCATGATGTACAAGTACAACAAGAATCAAATCTACTCGTGTTCTTGGGGCCCGCGTGACGACGGCCGAACAATGGAAGCACCTGGCATCTTAATCAGGAAAGCTATGGTCAAGGCTATTCAAGAAGGCCGAGATGGACTTGGCTCCATATACGTGTTTGCGAGCGGCAACGGTGCAGCAAGCGACGACAACTGCAATTTTGATGGCTACACTAATTCCATCTACAGCATCACAGTCGGCGCAGTGAACAGGAAAGGCAATCACCCTTATTACTCTGAGCATTGCTCCGCTCAACTGGTTGTGACTTATAGCAGTGGCAGTGGCGATTCAATTGTGTGTGCCCCCCCCTCCCAAAAAACCAACTCTGTGAGGCCAAAACCTCTCTTGTCATCGTTTCTCTGACATGATCCGCAGCACACGACCGATGTTGGCTTGGACAAATGCGCAACTGGGCATGGTGGCACATCGGCCGCTGCGCCCCTCGCCGCCGGTATCTTCGCCTTGGTTCTGGAAGTTCGACCTGATCTCACCTGGCGAGACATGCAATACCTCGCCATGGACACGGCGCAACCCGTTGCTGACGAGCACGCTGGCTGGCAAAAAACAGCGATTGGCAAGAATTTCAGTCACGCGTTTGGCTATGGAAAGATTGACTCGTACAATCTTGTGCAAAAGGCCAAAACATGGAAAAAGGTCAAGCCTCAGGCATGGTTCTTTTCACCTTGGCTCCATGTGAAGCAGAAGATTCCCGAAGGAGATCATGGATTGATTGCAAGCTTCGACGTGACGGAGGACATGCTAAAAAATGCCAACCTAGAGCGTCTGGAGCATGTCACTGTCACCATGAACGTGAACCACACTCGACGTGGCGACATCAGCGTTGATTTGGTCAGTCCTGATAAAGTGGTGAGCCACCTTGGGACTTCCCGCAAGGATGACAATGCAAGGGCCGGCTATGTCGACTGGACCTTCATGACAGTTGCTCACTGGTGAGTTTTGTTTTTTATTTCCTCCCCGTTACTGGCCGATGTGTCGAGGATTCCTGATGCTAAGATGATGAGTAGGGGTGAAAAGGGCGTAGGAAAATGGACTCTGATTGTCAGTGACACCAACGTAAACGAGCATACGGGTTCATTTGTCGACTGGCATCTAAAGCTGTGGGGAGAGGCTCTCGACGCAAGCAAGGCCGTCAAGATGCCCCTGCCAACTGAACAAGACGACGACGATCACGACGAGATCCCCATCGTCTCCGCGCCTGCAGCTACCTCGACACTGGGAAGCCCAGCAGCAGCCAGTCCGACGCCCGCCAGCGAACCAACCGATCATCCCAACCGGCCCACCAAGCCCACCAAGCCCACCCCAACGCCGCCAGCCACTTCCACCCCCCTCCATCATCCTGGATCAACAAGTTCCCAACGTTTGCGTCGTCGAAGAAGGTCTGGATCATTGGTGCTGCCAGCCTTATCGGTGCATTCTGTGTCGGCATTGGTGTCTATATATGGATTGCCCGCCGCCGCCGCCTTCGCAACGACACACGCAACAACTACGAGTTCGAACTCATTGATGAGGAAGAGGGTGACGGCCTGAACGGTGGTGGTGAGAAGGGTGCGGCCGGCCGCCGGACCCGCGGCGGAGAGCTCTATGATGCTTTCGCCGGTGGAAGTGAAGACGAAGAAGAGTTTGGCGAATACAAGGACAGGTCTGCCGAAAGGCTGCCTCGTGGGGACGGAGAGAGCGATCAGTATATCGTCGGCGAAGAGAGCGATGACGAAGACGACGCAGAGAATGCCGAAATCCAGCCCCTGGGTGGCCGAGGACAGCAATTATAAGAGATGTACGAGGCGTTGGGGGG
>JFZS01000395.1:0-21036 GCA_000709145.1 Balansia obtecta B249 | reverse complement strand
GCCCTTGTTTCAGCCGGGGAATGACGGCGGTCGGCTCTCTCCGCATTGGGCTTAGCTAGCTAGGGGGTTTTGCCGGAGTACATTACGATACGCACGATACAATCCCTTGGACTAGTTTAGCGAGAGCGAGACTGCGTGCGTGGCCCCCCCCTCACAGCCGCGCGGGTGTCACCCTGTGGCACTTTGCACCGCCACTGCCACTGCCACTTGGCGGCAGGCAAGGCTCCCCTTGGGGGCTGGGGCTAGGGATCGTGTGGCTGGGTGCTTGGGGAGAGATGGACTGCATCTACTACTTGAAGCGCGACTGCGTAGAGTGCTGCACCGCCATTCATCCATTCATTCATTCACTCGACACCTGCTGTAGTGCCGTGCCCCAAGGACAGACGTCAGCATCAGCCGGGTTTAATCGTCCATGGCAGTTCCAGTGGGGGAAAGGGGCGGGGGGGGGGGCGTGTTTCTAGTCGGACCGCCGGGGGTTTCATCGGGCAGCAAGGTTTGGCGAAACGAAAAGGCCGGCACTCAGAGGGCTCGCAATATTAATTAAGGACCCATAGCTGGTGCGCCCCCTCTCGGACGGAAGCCACAGTTGGCCGAATGATATCGTACGGGACCGGGTACCGGGGGTGAGGTGGGGGTTTGGTCATGTCAAATTTTGTAGTGTGATTAGGGGACCACGGACTACCGGCTGGCCACTGTGAGCGAACCAGAGGCTTGTTCTAAAGAGATGATGTGCAAAAGAAAAAGAAACGAATAATGTTAAACGGTCGGCCATGCTGTCTTGTCTTTTTTTTTTTTTTTTGTTCATATACACCCCCTACATCACCCGCGGTCCTATTGCGCATACGTCAAGAGGGGCACCCTCTCTCTCCGTCTCTCGGCTCTGGCATACACGCCCTCCACGGGCCGCCCTGTCGTTCAATCTCACCTGTACGACGGAGCGAGAAGAAGAAGAGGAGGCGCAAGAGGGACACAACAATGCTAGGTTTGAGGGGGGGGGGGGAGGGGCCCTTTTTCTTTTGGGGCTGCCGCGGCCATGTTATGCAACTTGCATCCCCATTCGCTGGGTTAAAAAAAAAAAAAAAAGACAAGACATTCCGAAGAGAATGGCACTCCGTGTTCCATTCGGCATTGGGTTCGCCAGAGCCATGCGCTGGGCGAACTGACGGGGGTGGTGAGGGATGACGGGATGACGGATTGGTAATTGCTGACTGAAGATTGTGGTGACTGCCGAGCGAGCGAGCGAGCAGGCCTGGTGGATAGCGGCCCTGGAAGACGGGCACAGAAAGGGAGAGAGGCGCAAAGATGAAAATTTAGAAATATACATTGTATACATTATATTGTATATATTATAATGTACATATTATAATGTATTTTTTTTTTTAAAAAAAATGTGCACTGCGTGTTCTGGTCGTTCCTGCCCTGGCCAAATCCCGCGTGGCCCGTTAGCGTGGGGCCCCGGAGCCCGAGGGCCGCCCTGATAAGCTTTATGCTTTATGGGGGACCAGGTGAACCCGCTCTCGATTCGCCACGATGCGGCATGGACAATTGACATGCACATTATCTTTCTACTTTCTCTCTTGCATCCGTCCGTCCGGACATCCATCCATCCGCCCTTTCGCTGGCGAGCCAAGATACTCCGCACCGGGGGAGGCGGGGAAGGGGCGTGGGTGTCTGTCTGTCTGTCTGGCCGTCGTGGTGCGCGACTGCAGATGCAGAATTGGAGAATGAGAAATGCAAAACGAACCAACACAGCGTTGCATCCTCCGGCCGCTCAGTCAGTCATCATGTTGTCAAGTCGCTGCCCATCCAATGTCTGATTGCCCGATTCTCCGACGCCTCGCTCTTTCCCCAATCGAACCAATTCGCCGTTCGTGCCGACCGTCAGCCGGAGCACCGCTCAGTTTGGCACCCGCTCCGAAAAAAAAAAAATTAAAAATTAAAAATTAAATACCGTGCTGCCTGTCGGGCGCCATCCTCGGCAATCCTACGTCGAAGCTGGTTCGTGGGAAAAACAACAATTAGCGAGAGAGGCTGCCATTTAAAAAAAATTTCATAACAAAAGATTTACATTCATCGGCTATCCGCGGACAGCCTCACTCCCCCGCTATTCTTAATCTTTATTTTCTTCCCTTTTATCCTTTATCCTTTTCATGGGCAAAAAAGGCCGGTAGCTGAAGGTTTATCCCAACGTAAGAGAAATATTAGAGAAATTCGGTGGGGTTTCTTTTTTCTTTTTTCTTTTTTTTTTTCTTAATTCCCTCTAGATGCACTTTTCTCGTGCTAATTTCCTCTCATGTCTCGGCGCCCATGCAGAAGCCGATCTGGTCGTGGGACTAGGTTCTTGCGTAGAGAGTAGCAATCTGTCTGACTTGATAGTGTCTTTTTTCTTTTTATTTTTTCTTTTTATTTTTTTTTTTCCTTTCCCCTCGTGGCCGTCCATGTAGTATGCGTCGTGCTGCAGGGAAGGGGATGGATGCAGCAGATAGAAGTGCCGCGAGCGCAGCCAGAACTTGTCCGGCTGAGCCATCTACGTGAGACAAAAAGGTGGAGGAAAGCGCACGGCCATTCCTGTTCCTTTTTTTTTTTTTCCTTCTTTCCCCAATCTAGATAGATGCCGCGGATCCCTTTTCTGGCTGCCGTATGCTCCGTCCGAAGTCTATAATCTCTCTTTTTTTGGTACACTTTCGCCGGACAAGGGTGCGAGACGCGCCCTTTGAGCGATTGGCCTTTGATCGACGTGAGACTCAATGATGCCCGCGAGATATTTCGGCAGCGAGGCTGAGCTGCGTTGGGGGATCCGTCGGCGTCTGCTTTCTCTGCCGCGTTGAATCAGCCGGTCGTGGGAATGGCAAAGGGACTTGTACCCGCGTGATTACTATTCAATGAGGAGGATGACGCATTCCCCCTCCAGACCTGCTGCGGATCAATATACCCAGAGAATGCCACCCAGAGAATGCCCTGTCAGCGCTGCGTCGTGTTTTGCAATTTAACACAGGGTGCTTTTTCTGAAAGAGTGAAAGAGGGCTGATTATCCCCCCCCCTCCCTCTCTCCTTTTTTTTTTCTGCTGACTGGAATGCCTTCGTCGTCATGTATCGAATACGAGGGTGACAAACACCCCGCTGTTATTTGCATACGTTCACGCCTGGCCGTAGCCTCCGTCAGGTGCTCGCTGTCGGCCTCGTGGAAGACTAGGAATAGCCATAAAGACCCTTACACGTTTCCATATCGTCGATGCAGGCTGAAGGGGCGCATACCGTGTCACATGGATGGCACTTGGTTTAGTCAACATCCGCAGCATTGCCGATCTCTCGTCGTTAGGATATAGACACGCCTGGAAGGACCCAAGATGGCGATGGCTTGGACGTAGGGTAGTTGACATGTCTCCGGCGCGGTATGCTTTGCTGGTATAATAATGCATTACTAACGCATTATCTGGAGGGGTGAGGCGGAGAATTTGCCAGGATGGGGAGAAGGGGGGGGGATTTGAATGGATGAATGGAAAGTACTTGCTAATACATCATCACATCACATGCCCTTGTGTGGATCATAGGTCAAACATGCTGGTCGACCCATGCCCGAGAATGCCGTCCGGTCGACCCCATATTGAGATGATACCTGCATCACAGAATAAACTGTCTCTCAACATGTTCCATCAAGACAAGCAAGGGTCCCGGAGGGCTTCAGCATCATTTTGCGACAGGGATGCCCAGGCAGTAATGCCACCATACATCCAAAGCAATAGTGCCTTGCTGGAACTCCCGATGCAACGATCAAACCACTGGCATGCGGCATTCGATAGTCGATAAGAAAAGGGTGGCTGGCAACGATAGAGCGACAATGCTCCGTACCAAGCAACCATATGCAGCAGATCGAGTTACTCCCGATTACACAGCGAGATATCCGCGGCAAGGGACAACCTGCTCCTTATGGCATCTATCACACACTGTCCGAATCCTGCTGCAGTTCTGCAGATGCATGCCGTATGTACAGAAGCGCAAAGATTTCGGCCGAATAGAGGCCACCGCGACGGCCACACTCATCAGAGGTGAGTGGGCCGAACGCAAAGGGCGAATTGTCGTGCCTTGTTGAAAGCCACTTGCCAGGTGCAAGGGACTGAAACGGGCCTTGTGGTCGGCGACTTTTGACATGGCTGAGCATGCGGCAATGAAGGCGTACAGAGATTGGTTGTGGATTGTGTTTCTCGGTTACGGCAGAGCTGTGCCGTCAGCTCCTCGGCTCTTCATCGACCCAAACGCCGCGAACAAAAGGATTGAACTGCTTCTGTCAGAATCACGCGTCGCAGATTTGATTGTGCGAGGGTCATCTAACTCGAGACGGCAGAGCCAGCTGGATGAACACACTGAAGCATGCAGTCAAGTCCTTTGCAGTTCAGTGGCATCCAGTGGCATCCAGTGGCATCCAGCACCATCGTGTGCAGTTCGTGACGTTGATTTCGTCTTTACTCCAGGTCAGACTCATACGCAAGAGAACTGGTGAGCCTTGATGCGCTTCAAAATCCGCAGCCACTCTCAGCCGCGGCACCGCAATCGGTCCTCTAGTGTCTGACGATGGTTCGTTCCTAGGCGTCGTGTCTATAGACGGTGATGCTCTTGCGTTGGTCGAAAGTTGGGATTTCATTTAAATCCTTCATTGCTGGCCAGCTGGCGAAATCACGGCTCTCGCTTGCCCCACGCCCCACGCCCCACGCCAGCGCCAGCGCCAGCTGGCAGGTCACGCAACCCAGGCACAAGTGGGGTCTCCGCGTCCCTTTCGCCCTTCAACGCCCGCACTGGCAGGAGGATTGGCATTGGAGCGCGTCACGACAGAGGCTCCAGAAGTCCAGAACTCCAGATGGGATTTTCAAGTCGGGCCTAGACTCTGTCTGTACATCTCGTTTCGCTCTCAGCCCTCAGCTCTCAGCCATCGGTCAGCAGCACCTTTGGGCGCGAAACAGTCATCGTCATTCTCTACTCAGACGACTCCTCCGAATGGACTCGCCATAGTTTTCGCAACCGTTTCTTCCTTCGTTACTTTTTCTCGCCTCCTCTGTCGCTCGCTCGCTCGCTCGCTCGAATTCTTCCTCTCCTCGTTGTACCGTCACGCATTGGCAGTCATGAGCTGGTTAACTGCGCTCACGGGCTTTATTGCCCCCTTCTTCATCATCACCTCGCCCGTCATTTCCTACGGCGATCAGATTCTGGCCATGCAGCGCAGCAAGACCAGCGCAGGCTTCTCTCTCGATATTCCCTTGATCATGCTCGTGGCTTCGTTCTTCAGGTACGTTCCATGCCCGCCGACTCTTCTTCCTGTTCCATCCGCTGCGCCGCAGTTTATGCCTGGCACGACATGGATGTTTCTCTCCGAGTCCACAAATCTAACATGGTCTTGCGCGTGTGTGTGCGTCCTAGAATCTTTTATTGGCCTGGCGCGAGATTCGATGTCAGTCTATTGGTACAATCGTTAATTATGGTGGTCGTCCAACTCATCCTGCTCAAGACTGCCCTCGAACATCGACCCTTGCCTGCCACTAAAGGAGGCGAAGGCAGCGCGCCCTTCTCAGGTCTCGAGAGCGATGGTCCGTTTTCCATTAAGCGACCTTATAATTTCTGGCAGTGGCGGTCGCATAAGCCGTAGGTTCTCTTTGTGTCCTTGGGGGGGAAGCATCACCCCAGCTCTGGTTTTGCCTCAAACTGTGTTGCGCCCAATGCTTAAAGTATCTAGCTGTACTGACTTGCTGTTTCGCGCATAGGTACTGGCGCTTCCTTCTCTACCTTTTCGGTGGTCTCCTTGTATGCGAAATCCTTCTTCGACCCATGCAACCCATCTACTCTGCGTATTCTGTCTTCATCGGTTATCTCGGCCTGTCCATCGAAGCGACCCTACCGATCCCGCAGCTGATTGCCAACGCGCAGTCGCAATCGTGCAAGGGCTTTCGACTTTCTGTTCTGGCCAGCTGGATCGGCGGTGACGCCATGAAGGTGTTTTGGTTTTTCACATCCACGAGCGAGATTCCCATGGCCTTCAAGGTGTGTGGTTGTTTCCAAGCTGCATGCGACTGTCTCCTGGGGGTGCAATACTTCATCTACGGCGCCGGCGACAATGATGTGATGGTGAAGGAGCACGTCCTGGAGGAGGCTCATTGGGCTACCGGCCGCCGGTCGTCTCAGTCACTTACCCGAACCCTGTCGGCATCGAAGCGGACAGGCATATATAGTGAAGCTGTGTCGGGATAGAAGATTGCCTCGGGCACTGCTGTGCGTTGGCTGCGTAGCGGCAGGGCCAGGGTAAAGGCTTACTATTGGGGAATGGGCAGCTAGCGACCCGAGGCTGATTTATCTACAATTCTTTGGGTAATGAGGGCGCACGCGGGATGAACTAAACTCAGGGTGTGAAATGATTCTGTAAATCCGAGGGGCATGGTTGGTTTGGGCGGGCATCTCTGCGCAGGCGTGCAAGGCGTTAAGTCATGATAGAGCGGTACAGGCCACGGCCGCGGCTGGCCCTGGCAATTGCAGCATTCAGAGCCTGAACGGCACATTTAATTGATTTAATCAAACCGGCAAGACATTTTGAATACGTTGAACACAAAATACGGCTTGATTGCCTCTGTTGATCGCCCGTCTGCGGTGCGGACGAGGTCGTCAATAGAAGTCGCAGTTAACACAGACGCACCAGGCGGCACCGCGGCCCAGAGCCAGGAGAATGCCCCAGCCACCCAGCCACCTCACTCACTTACTCACTCACTCACTCACCCACTCACCTCCCGTTCATCGCGCGCAACAATTTAGCTGCTCAAGTCAGTACAACGGCGCCAAGTTCCAAGGTTGCCAAACAGAGTTGCCGCCAGTGGCACCACGGCACGGCGGGAGGCACCTTTCTGCATTGGCAGACTCTTGCTTTCTACTTGGCTGGCAATTCGAGTATGTTTAGAATGTGCAGATGATAGATACCTGGTGCGTGAGTTGTGCGAGGGCGTTCAACCTGGTGAAAGGCGTCAACTTACTTTTTTTTTTTCTTCTTTTCTTCCTTTTCTTTTTACAGTTCTCGTCATATATATTTCGGGGGCCTTGTTTCCGTTCAACCTGACTGATTCATCGTCCTGTTGGTTGACAACCCGGCTGGCTACGTCTGGCGTCGAAGCTTCGCGTGTTACACTGCGCTTACTCTGGCAGCCGTATAAGACGCAAACCTGGCCGGTTTAGGTAGGTTCTTGAGATTTTGATACGAATTCTCCTTCTCGTATGTTGTTGCTTCAGTTATGCCTCACTCTCTCGTCACCTGTCGCGCAGCTGGCGTTTGCAACCCAGCACCGGCGCCAACTTCTCATGCTCACACCATTCCCAAGCTCCTCTCCCCCGCGTGCCTTCTCTTTTCTCTATTCTCACTCATCCAGTTCGATGATATGAAGCTTCTACTTCCTTATTGGCGTTTACCTACAGAAAGCTAATCGGTTCCAGCATGCAAGCGCTTGTCTCACCATTCTTGCACCACCATCAACAGCCTATCCAGCAACGGCACTAAAGAAGAAAAAAAAAAAAAAAAAAAAAAAGACCAAAAGAATCTTTATCAATCTTCACCGTCGACCAAGAACAAAGGTCCTCGGAAGAAAATGGCTCCCTCAAGCGCCAAGGCAAACTACAAGACGTACGAGGCTCAAGCCCGCATGGTCAGAGCCATTGTGGCCGCTCATCCAGAGGTCAAGTGGAACTACAAAGGTAAGAGGCCGAGTATCTCACCACCATGTCGACTTTCTGCAAAAGACTTTTGTATCCCTTCCTTCTTTTCCTGCCCTCCCTTCATCACGCCCACTCTTGGTCCGTCCCGTCCCGTTCCGCTCCGCTCCGCTCCCCGTCATGTCAAGTCCTTTTCCGTTTTGCATCAGGGGAAACAAAAGTTGACAATCACGCGCTTTTTCTTTGCTCCTCCTCTCTGCCAGAAATCGCTGCCTGCTACGGCTCAGACATGACGGAGCACGCCCTGAACCACCGGTTCCGCAAGATCAGGGCCCAGAGTCTTGTCATCAAGACGGGGCGTGAGCGCGGGCTGGACATGCGCGACATGACGGTTGATGAGAATGAGTTGCCCTCTACCAAGGAGGGAGTTGATCAAAAGAGTGCGTGTGTGCTGTGCCCGTGAAAGAGCCGGCTTGATTGGAAACTCCTTTCACGTACCGTTTGCCCTGCCCCCCTTTCGCGCTCTCCCCGACTGTCTATTCAATCTCAAACGTTTTTTTTTTTTTCTTACCCTTCTCCCCAATAAATCAAAAAAAAAATCTCGCCCCTGTCACTCACTGTCCAGGAAAGCAAGCCTCGACGTCTTGAAGCTCCCAGCTAACACTCACTCACCCGCAGACATCGCCAAGTACTTTGGCCAATCCACCGCCGACGGGATCCAATTCCAGTTCCGCGCCTACAAGAAGGACGCCGAGAAGCTCCGCGCCGTCGAGTCCAGCGGCGGCGACGTAGCAAACTGCCTCCCCCTGTCGACGCTGGCCACGCCGTCCAAAGCCTCGACGCCCACGTCGGCGCGCACCGCCGTGACGCCAACCTCGCGCGCCAGCACGGCCCGCAAGCGCCGTCAGCCACCCGTCACGATCAAGCGCTCGTCCTCGGACGAAGAAGATGACCCGGTCGAGACCGAGGACTGGAGCGAGCGCGACGAGACGCCCTCCAAGAGGCCCTCCAAGCATGCCAGGACCAGGACCCCGGCCACGCCTTCCCGTCGCGCCGCCGCCGCAAAGGCGAGTGCCACCATCGCCGATGTAGCTGCCCAGCTGGGCCGCGACGACACCGACGATGCGAGCGAGACCGCCGGCACTCAGGAGGCCGCTCACCAGGCCGCCGAGAGGCCGAATCGGCCGAGAGGCGGTGGCGCGGAGGGCCTGACGACTTTTGCCCTGGACCCCTTCATGTCTACCAGCATGGAGATGTCCTCGAGGGCGGAGCGTACGATGACGAAATCTGACACCGGGTTCTCCGCGGTTTTGGGTGGGGGGGGGGGGGGGGGGGGAGGGAAGGCATCTATTACTTTACAGCTCTCGTTTTTTTTTTTTTTTTGATACCGGTCAATGTGACTGATGGCGTTGGGAAGCACGTTGTGAATGTACGTGGTAGATGGCAGGAAAGGTAGACACAGGTGGCATGGAAATCCCAACGATGGGATAATTATAATGGCAATACCTCACGGCTTTTGAAGAAAATAGGTGCGTAGCTAGACTGAATTTTATTACCAGGTGCACTTAGTTCTGAAATATTGTCTCGATTAAGAAAAAATGTACAAGGCTCTTCAGTATCCCTACCATAGGACACTGTTAATAGCAACTCACGGCTTTAAAACAAACCAGTGCGTAGCTAGACTGAAATTTTATTTCCAGATGCACTTAATTTTCTGAAACACCATCTTGATTGAAATAAACTTGTACAACGGCCCTTTAGTGCTGTTGCCCCCCTCAGCCCAGCAACAGATTCCACAGCGCCTCCTTGTCTACGAAATCGTGGTGGATAATGTTGGCCAGCCAGTACTCCGATCGGATGCCGCTCAGGAGCTTCTCGCTCTCGGAGCCCCGTCCATACACCTTGGCCCACTCGTCCCAGATGCCAAACGCCTCTTCGCTCCATGCCTTGAAGCTGACTTCCTCGATGATGGTCGGCGTGACAATCTCCTTGCCTGGGAAGACGCCCCATGTCACGGCGTTGGTGCTCGCGGCGACGGTCCGCGTGGACGCGCCGCCCGTGACGTCTGACGATACGAATTCGCCCCTTGCGTTGGAGGCGTAGAAGCACACGCTTTCGCGATAGTCGGACCTCTTCAGCTTGTCTAGTAAGACGCGCCAGTCCTCCGACGGCAGGAAAAACTCGGCAAATGCCTTCTGGAACACGAATCCGTTCGGGGGGCCCCAGCCAAACGTCGCGTCACTTGATGGGATGCCGTTGACGGCAGGCTGGGAGGCCACCGTCAGCCAGCCCTTCGTATTCATGTCTATTAAACGGGCCTGAATGGTTGACGACTCGGCCGAAAGACCCTCCTCGCTCCATGGGATGGCCGGCACCTCGCCCTTGATATGCTTGACGAATATGTCCTTCACGTCGGTATGGGATCTGGGGTAGCCCCACAGTCTGACGGCTTGGGTGACGGACATGTGCAGGCTGACACCGTAGCCGTCGATCTCACCATATGCCGGCGATCTGGAGTCGCCAAATCGGCCGTTGGGGAAATCGTCCCAGGTGGCCTCTCGGCCCAGCACACCTTCCCCTTCAGATATCGCTAGAGTGTTTGCACGCGAATTGATGCACTCGGCCGGAATACCCGCCTCCTGGCCCGTTGTCTCCCACTCAGGATGCGTAGCTGATCGACCGCCGACAATGACCCGGTTATATGGATCTGAACCAACAGACGATCTTCTTCCTGATATCCTCGAGTGACTCGAAGTTCGATTACCGTTGACCTGCAGGAGCGGCGGAGCAAGAGCGGCAGAGTCTTCCGCTATTGCGTCTTCGTTCTCAGCATAGTTCGGGATGAGACCAGCTCTCTCGACAATGAAAGAAACCGCCTTTTCCAAGTTGAGCGTGTAGAAATGATAGCCTTTGTGCCCCGGTGACCGGCTCTTGATGGTCCTAATCTGATCAATCAAGTCGCTAATAATGTCCACACCAACAAGCTTGACTTTCTCATCATCGCCCTTGACCGCATCAAGCCGTTCCATGATGCCATCCGGTATCTTGGCATGACTGAGCTTGGTCGTCCTTTTAATCATTTGGTAGCTCTGGATTGGCATCAGGCCTGGCATGATGGGCAACGTCCTGAAAGCTCCGCTGGGATGTTCTCTGAGCGTCTTTTCAAAATGATCGTAGGCCTTGATGTCGAAGAATAGCTGGGTCATGATAAAATCCGCGCCAGCTTGAACCTTGTCAACAAGATACGGCAAGCCCTGTTCCAGGCTTTGCCCTAGCGGATGGCTCTCATCGGAATGACCCTCGGGATATGCGGCGACACCAATGCAGAAATAGTCACCATATTTCCTGCGGATGTAGCGCACAAGATCAATGGCCCATATAAAGTCACCACTACCGTTATCTTCAGACTCCCCCGAGCCTCGATATTCTTCCTTCCGAGGAGGATCTCCTCTCAGGGCAAGGATGTTGCGTATGCCAAGCACCTTGGCATCTTCGAGCGCCTTGTCGATGAGTCCCTTGCTCATGTTGGTGCAGGTCAGGTGCAGGCATGTTGTAAGGCCCAGTTCTCTTTGGCACAGCTCCGCCAGCTCCAACGACTTGGTTGCGGTTGAACCTCCAGCTCCCCATGTGACATTGACAAACAGAGGCTTGAGAGCTTGTTCCATACGCTGCAGTCGGTGCCGAAGATTGGAAAAGCCCATTGCCGTTTTGGGGGGGAAGAACTCGAGAGAGAAGTACTCTGCATCAGCCGGTAGGGCGGCAATTTTGTCCGTAATCTTGTCCATGACGGCTGAGATGAGGCGAAGAGGAAATCCCTAGCCTCTGGTGACGGATCGAAACAAGGAGTTTCAAGAACTTTGCTGGGTGTCCAAATCGTTGCAACTTGGGTACTGTTGCAGGCTTATCGCGAACACCGAGCAGATGGAGGGGAAAGCGATGCAGCTCCGAACCCACACGGCGGTTCGCAAAGTGAGAAGTCGTCGCCAAGCGCCCGGGGCGCCGAGCTTTGTCCGAGTCGAAATCAATGTGCTGGCAGGTTGGGGTTGATGAGGTACGGATGGCCCAAACCGCGACGCAGGAGATGTCAAACAAGCACAAGCTGGAGAGGAGCAGTCCCAGTTTGTTAATGTGAAGATATTTCAAGAGAAATCTCCAAATCATCATCAGAGGCTGGGCCAACCACACCCCCCTCCCCCCCCCCCCACCCCACCTGTGTGTGTGTGTGTGTGTGTGTGTGTGTGTGTGTGTGTGCTCAAATGAAATGGCGGGGCGCCCATGCGATCGATTCGAGGGGATAAGCACCGCGCGAAACCTGGTAAACGTCATGGATTCGTCAAGGATCGATCAAAAGGACCTCAGAACCTCCATGGCTATTCGTGGCAAGAGCTTGCCAATTGTACTTTCCTTCTGTCTCATCCAAAGGCGGACCCGCCCAATCAATCCTTCTGGCTGCAACCACCAGAACATGCATGTTATGCAAGACTGTAACTTGAAAGTGACATCAGATGCTTCCCCCAAGGCTGCAGATAGTATGGAAGCTTTCGCACATCAAAGCGATTCATCGGTCGGTTCATCTTTGCCACCAGCTCTGAATGCCTCACAGTGTTCTATCGCGCAGACCTCCGTCTGGGCAGCGGGGCAGGACAATGCCAATGACGCACCGTGTCCCGAAATGGCAAGAGCGCTGCAGGGTTCTTCGTTCCTGGATCTCGCCACGACCTTAACTTGACTAGTCTCGCGTTCTGGCGTCGAGATTTCGAGGAAATTCCTACAGCTTTCACTCGCTTTACTTTACATTCTTTACTTGCTGCTTGGCCTCAACACCGCCTTCTGTGGCTCACAGAAATGCATGCGTACTCATGCAGCTAGTGTATTCAAAACACATAGGACGCGTGCATTCCAGCACGACCCTTCGGGCTGCTGTACAATGTGCCGCTGGCGGCGCTGGACGCAGAGCGACGCTGCCCAGATGGGAAGCTTCCGTATTATCGAACTGTGCTACTCCAAGGACTTACGCAGTAGACCTGAAAGCTCTGGATAGCAAATGGCGACAGAAATGGAAAAAAGAAGATGCTGGCTCATCCCAAGATCCATCCCAAGATCAGCCAGATGCAATTCCACACGACGTGGCGAACAAAACGAACTACGTGCTGTCCATGTTCCCCTACCCATCTGGTAGCTTGCATCTTGGCCATTTGCGAGTCTATACTATTGCCGATGTTGTCGCGCGGTACAATAGGCTGAAAGGTGACAAGGTGATACTACCAATGGGCTGGGACGCATTCGGTCTCCCAGCGGAGAACGCGGCTCTTGAACGAAGAATCGCCCCGGAGGTTTGGACAAGGACCAACATTGCCAAGATGAAAGAGCAGATTGATTTCATGAATGGTAGCTGGGACTGGGGTCGCGTGAGTACTTCCCTATAGACCGTTGGATTTTCACATTACCCAGATCTAACGGCGAATTACAGGAGGTCACCACCTGCAAACCCGAATTCTACCAGCACACACAGAAGCTGTTCCTCATGCTGTACGAACGCGGTCTCGCTTACCAGAAAGAAGCAGAAGTCAACTACGATCCTGTAGACAAGACAGTCTTGGCAAACGAGCAGGTCGATGCCGATGGCTGCTCCTGGAGGTCAGGAGCAAAGGTGGAGAAGCGCAAGTTAAAACAGTGGTTCTTTCGAACATCGGAATATCGCGAGGCACTGCTCAGAGACCTGGATGAACTGGCCAAGGATAATGCTTGGCCAGAGCGTGTCATCTCGCAGCAAAAGAACTGGCTGGGGAAGTCTACGGGTGCCATGATCAGATTCCCGGTCATGGCAACGGGAGGTGTTGATGTTGGCGCTGCCCTTGAAATCTTTACCACGCGGCCCGACACCCTGTTTGGCGTCCAGTACGTCGCTCTCGCTGCGTCGCACCCCGTGGTCAATCAGCTGGCTCAGACAGACGCCGAACTGCAGGCATACCTAGATACGCTACCTGGCTTGCCGACAGACTCCAAGGTTGGATACCTTCTGCCACAAGTCCGAGCAATCAATCCGCTAGCTTATCATGACGACACCCCTGATGCTATCAAGGCCTCGTTGCCCATCTACGTTGCCCCTTACGTGCTGGGTGACTATGGCGAGGGAGCGGTAATGGGTGTGCCTGGCCACGATGTGAGAGACTTTTCATTCTGGAAGACTCATCAGACAGATCAGCCGATACGCATGGTTCTGGCCGGAGCGGAGGATGAGAGCACGACTGTTCTTCTAAACGAGGAGCCATTTGTTTCTCATGGAATCATGTCGCAGCATAGCGGTGTGTTCCGGGGGAAGTCGTCACAAGAAACTGGACAGGTTCTAGTTCGCATGCTGGAGGCAGCCAATCTGGCCAAGCCTGTTGAGAAATGGCGCCTGCGGGACTGGTTGATCAGTCGCCAAAGATACTGGGGAACTCCCATTCCCATCATTCACTGCGATTCTTGCGGCGCTGTACCGGTTCCTGAAGAAGAGCTTCCTGTTAAATTACCAAACGTCGACCACCACTGGGCTGAGAGCAAGACGGGAAATGCTCTCGAGTCATCGCCCGATTTCTTCAAGACTACTTGCCCGAAGTGTAAAGGCGCGGCTCGTAGGGATACTGATACCATGGACACATTTGTGGACTCAAGCTGGTATTACACTCGCTATGTAGATCCTCACAACCAGAAACAGTTGTTTTCCCCCGAGGCAAGTAAGTTGTTGCCCGTTGATATCTACATCGGAGGCATCGAGCATGCGATTCTGCACCTTTTATACGCTCGCTTTATCTATAAATTCCTTGCGTCAACTCCGTTAATGCCAGGATTTAACGAGGAGACGTCTTCGTTCGCAGAACCTTTCAAGAAGCTAATCACACAGGGAATGGTTCATGGAAAGACATATATCAATCCTGATAACGGAAAGTTCTTGAAGCCTAATGAGGTAGATCTCTCTGATCCATTGAAACCAAGGATCATGGCCACTGGTGCACCCGCTATGATAACTTTTGAAAAGATGTCCAAGTCCAAACATAACGGCGTTGACCCAACAGATTTCATCGCTAAATACGGTGCTGATGCGACAAGGGCACATATGATCTTTCAGGCACCAGTTGGAGAGACGCTCAACTGGGACGAGTCCAAGGTTTCCGGTGTTACACGCTGGCTGCAGAGATTGCATGATCTAGTAGTGGCCCTTCCGGCATCTGATGGTTGGCCCATGACGGCCCAGAAATTCCTCGAATCAAGATACCAAAAGGTCGATTCGATGAGCGGCGCAGAACTTGCACAATGGGACTCTGACGTTGCATTGTGGCGAGAGGTACAGCACGCTATTGCGACTGTAACACGATCATACGAGGAGGTCTACTCTCTGAACACAATCGTGTCAGATTTGATGAGTTTAACGAATTCATTAATCAGCTCAAAGGCCAACAATTCCATCAAGAGACATGCAGCAAGCACGCTCACACAGCTATTAGCACCCTTGACGCCAGCTTTTGCGGAAGAGTGCTGGAGCGTGTTGCATCCCACGAAGGGATCAATCTTCAAGTCGACGCGCTTCCCTAGGCAGGACGGTACTTTGGGGTCGACCATGCTAGAGCCTCGATATCAGTCTTGCGCCGTGCAAATAAATGGCAAAACACGCGGCGTGGTGGAGATATCTCCGCCGCCTTCGGAGTTGCAAGGCGACGAACTCAAAGACTGGATGATTCGGGCCATTCTCAACACTCAGGTCGGTCGCGAGCGGTTTGGTGAAGGCAAGTACGACTTGTGGAAAGCAAAGAGAGCAATCCCAGTGAGGGGTGGCAAGGTAATGAACTTTGTATTGTAAAATATGAAATATTAAATACCGCCTGGAGGGCCATGTAATATACGAGCATCATATCACTAGGTCATTGACAGAAGAATATCACTCTTGGGCTTGTGCATTTGTTTGTGACAAATTGACGAGACTTGATTAACTGTGGCATGTCTATGTGTATTTGTGTGTGTATTTGTGTGTGTTGTAAGCGTGTGTGTGTGTGTGTGTGTGTGTGTGTGTGTGTGTGTGTGTGTGTGTGTGTGGCCTTGCGGCCTGAGGCTGCTACCAAAACCCATTATTTTTTGTCCAATTGCCAAATCCCAAAATTCTATAACATAAAGATTAAAACATTAACATCCATCCTCATCAAGATCCAGGCCCAAAGTTTCATCAAAGTCTCGCATTCATCATTACATTTGATCCCATACTGAGTTTCAGTCCCAGCATGTCATGACTCGGCAAACTTGATCCAGTGGTGAGAGATCCACTCAATTTTGGCGAAGCGGTGCGCGTTGAGGTCAAAATCCTTCCACATGATGCAGAGGATCTGGTTGATCGCGTTGACTACGACGACAAGGTTAGTACGTCGATATTCTAGGATGCGGGGAAGAGTGGGGGAGAAAAACGGGAACACAAAGTTACTTACTTCCTGCATGGTGCAACTCATACAATGTTTCAGGAAACCAAAAGCAAGGCCGTCCGGTCTTGGGATCTTTCAGGGCGAAAAGCTTAGCCCAAGGGTCCTGGAGCAGGAGAACGCCATTCATGCGGGCGATGCGACGATTGTGTGCTCTGTGGAAAAGGTTAGCCATTGGGGGGGGGGGGGGGCTTTCACGAATCTTTGACGAGCATGGAGAGAAGTGGCTGACATACCTTACGTCTACATGGGGGGAGCGTCGCAACGAGGGCAGCGAGGGCAGCGAGGGGGAGGCGGCGCCAGTCGGGGTCGCGACCATGGGGAAGTCCTCGAAGGGATTCGTCTCGCCTTCTTCGTCCCGGGGAGGATTCTCTGGGTCGAACTCGAGCAAGCGGGGAACTGGGTCTGAGCCGGGCCGAGGGTACTGGTACTTGTACTTGATCTCCCGCGGAGGAGGATAGAGTTGGACGATGGGGTCGTCGTCATCCTCCTTCTCAGGGGGTGTGAAGGGGTCAAAAGAGCTTCCGGTTTCCTCAGGCAGTTGTCCCGAGACCCATGGCTCGTCGCTGGGCGCCTGCTCTCCCGCCTCGGGGTTGGGCTTGTCTTGCTCGCGGAGCATTCGACGGCTTTGCATGATGTGGAGGATGCGCGGGCCAGGCTGGAGCTGTTCTGGTGTTGCTGGTCTGTCGACAGAAGCCTCTTTTGGTGGCTCTTCAGCGAGCGAGAGAATTTCAGGCTCGGAATCAAACGAGCTAAAGGAAGGACTGATGATTGACCAAGTCCTCGATGACCATGTACCTGCCTGCAGGGCTCCGGACATGTCGGCCGTGAGGCCTGTGTCCGTCGTCACTTGAGGTACAGTGCTGCCGTGCTCTCGGCCCCTGGACGATGTGACGTGATGGAGTCGCAGGCCCCTAGACGATTGCTCGTCTGGCCGAGCCTGTTCCGAGATGTCATGTCTCATGGTTGCGGGCTTGCGGTATTTCCCAAGTTGTTGTCGATGGGGAGACGGGCAAGTGCTGTGGTGCTTTGAAGCAGACCTTGACAAGTTCTGACTGAAGGGCAGGCCAGAGAAAGAGAGAGTGTGTGTGTGGAGTGGGAAGGGGGTGAACTGATTTGTGATGGCAATGCGGCTTGATGAACTCTGGGATGAGTGTATCAGAAGACGATCAGAAAAAGATGACGAGAGATCGAAAATGAAGAGGACAAGGGAGGAGGAAGGCCAGCTCATTTATATAACTCGCGACAAGAAGAAGGCCTCGCGAGGTGAGAGCAACGAGAAGAGAGGGCCTCACGAAAACTAACTTTGTCAACTTGAAAAGGCTGCCAACTTAGTTTTTTTTTTTTTCAGACAAGCCACCACGAGAGCGGCGGCCCGCACTTTGACTCCAACGACAAAACCAAGATGTCAAAGTTTAAAACAAAAAAAAAAAACCAGCAATGCGCAGAGCGACAAGCAAACGCAAATAAGCCTCGAGACACGGCTGGCTTCAGTGTGTGTTTTCCATCTTTCTTCGTTCGTTCAGCGGCGGACGCGTGTCATCGGGTTAAGCTTTGTTCCCATGGCACAGCCGTCACGATCTAACCAGGCAGCATTATCCACATTGCGCAAGTAGAAAGTCAAGGCAGCAGGTGGAACCTGGTGAACTCTACTCTTGCGGAAGAAGATGATGGCGCTGCGGGACAAGCCGGGGCGATTCTATTCTTATCTACACGGTGCAGTGCTCGCAGGCAGGGCATATCATCTCACTCGAAGTCTACGCCTGGATTGAAAGGCCACAGGAAACGAACGGGGCTGCCAAGGACCTCTTGAGCAGTGGCGATGTATCCTTTGATCGCCGCCATCTTCCACGCTGGCCGGGGACGCAGGTTGTGCCTCACTGAACAGGCTTCCCTACGAGTCCGCCCCAAGTAGACGTCGCTAAGTTATTTTCAAAAGTCAGAAAGGGCCTCCAAACTCTAGCAGTCCCCCTTTGGTGGCTCGGAGTCTGATGAAACGAAATGGCGCGGATAATCACCCGAGGGAGGAGAAGAAAGGTAAAAACAAGATTTTGCTCCGAAAGTAAAGCTGATGGGAGAGCAAAGAAGGGGCACTTTTTGACACTTTTTGAAGGCGTTTCATCGGTACCTTATTCTCTAGTTGGTGTGGACTAGGTAGGCGTGGTGGTCAGCTTAGTCTTACTTGCCTCGTGCAGTGCCTGGCACTACTCGGGAAGGGAAAAAAAAACTAATATATCAAGGTTTGTACGTGCAGTAGCCTTTACAAGTGGAGCATTTCCCAAAAAAAAAAGACGACTTACACGATGTCGATGAGAGGGGTGTGTGCGTCGTGGGAAAGGAGCAAGTTGCAAGCCGAACAAGCGGCATAGATATCAAAAGAATGTCTTGAATCTCGGAGCATATGTGCCGGCTTTCAGATTTTTACGCTTCATGGTAGAGTGGTTATATCCAAAGTCAAGTCCAACTGGCGGCCCCGTTGCTCCTCGTGCCCCCAAGCAATGCCTCCTGATCCTCCGCATGCTCCCCGTCAGGCTCGCGATACAAGACATAATGCTGAACCAGAAAGATGGTGTCATACACGAAGCTTATGTTCCCCAGGGCGAACTTGACAGGATTCCCCGTGATGCCACTCCAGTCATGCTGCAGGTAACTATCGATGGCCTGCTGGGCCGTGCTCAAGATGCCGCCGACGAAATCCAGAGTCACCTGCCACACACTCCAGCCCTTTGTGCTCTGATTGCGGTAGTTGGTAAGGATCTGCGGCCAGAGCTTGATCAGCGTAATGACCAGCTTGACGTACCCGAGCGCGTAGACAATGTCCAGTTCACACCAGTCGGTCGCGGGATCGACATGGGCCTTGGTCGCGGCCGTCGAGGCAACAAACGACCAGGTGATGAAGACGGCGAGGAGGGAGCCGGTGGCGACACCCAGTACGAAGCGGCTGGGACACGCGCCCACGGAGTGGGAGAAGCCCCAATAGGCCCGGCCCAGGTACTGCGACAAGGTGATGGCGGAGATGACGGAGGCGTGCAGCGCAAACGTGATGTCGTTCAGCTGCACAGTCGGGGTCAGGCCGTTGTGCCGGGCAGCGTACTGGCTACGGACGAGGCTGGAATAATACAGCATGACGTTGGAAAAGAAGTACGTCACGAAGCCTAGGAGAGAGAAGACGGCTTATAATTAGCGCACAAAAGCGGTTTTTATTTTTATTTTTATTTTTTTTGCGCCCAATACTCACGGGCCCCACGGATCACATAGCACAACACATACCTATGACGTTGATAAAGGGGAAGTCGACTGTGGTGCCGGACGTGCTCTTGCGGCGGAAATTCAGCATCAGCTGCGGATAGAACGATGCGCTCCAGCAAAAGGTGTAGATCCAGCCGCAGAGGGCGGAGATGGCCTCACCGAAGCCCATCGTTCGAACAAGCGATCGCTCTGGGGTTTTTGCGCACACGCACACGCACACGCACACTCAAAAGAAAAATCTGGAAATAGAAATAAAAGGCGCAAAGGAGTGTCTGGTGATGCTGGAGAAATAGAGATAAAAGAACGGGGGAAAGAGAATCTATCCCCGGCCCATGCATGAGTTACGAGGGCGGGAGATTACCTGCTCGGGTAAGGTAGGTGCGCCTGCCCAAGTAGGTAGATGGAGGTTGAAGCTGGTAGTCCCGCCGTCGTCGCGCCTTCCCGATTGGGTGGATTCAATCATTGATCATTGACTTTCTCCCGTGTCTCATTGGGTGATTGGGTGAACGTGGGTAAGCTCCGTACGTGCGACTACGAGTCGTGTGTTAAGGGGTCTTGCTTGCATAATGCACGGCGGCTAACGTCAACCACGGTCGCACTTTGGGTCTCTAGCCTGGGCTCAGAACGAATCAAACACCTTGCCTTCAGCCACGCGTCCAGCCACGCGTGGCACTCCCGACTTCGTCTTGCTGCTTCTAGAAGGACGGTTTTTGAAACCGGTTTGGAACCGAGACTTGGTTGTTCGACAGTGTCACACATTCACCCTGGGCACAACACGCAAAGACACAGGCAAAAATGTTTTTTTCCCAAATTGAGAAAGGTTTACTCTTGTTGGTATCTAGACTCATCGACAAATGTCCTTCAAACCCCCCAGCTCGTTACTGAATAATGCACGATATTAAATATCACGTAAAGCCATCCCATGAACTTGAAAAACACTGTCAAGACATAACTGCCTCCACAAGTATCCAGCCTTGTCGGTGACTCGGGACGCTAAAATAGCAAGCGTTGATAGATTAGAAACCGCCGGGAAGTTTGTTAGCGACTTCCTCCAAGCTGTCGGTCAAACCATCGGCCAGGCCACGCGACTCCTTGTGGCTACCGCCTACCAGAGGAAGGCCTCCCTTTCCAACAGGAAGGTTCTCGGTGACTTGTCCGGCAAGCTCCTCAGCAGGCTCCAAGATCTGGCCGGCACCGCCAAGAGGAGAACTGGGTGCGTCACGCGCCTCCTTGTGGCTACCGCCTACCAGAGGAAGGCCTCCCTTTCCAACAGGAAGGTTCTCGGTGACTTGTCCGGCAAGCTCCTCAGCAGGCTCCAAGATCTGGCCGGCACCGCCAAGGGGAGAACTGGGTGCGTCACGCGCCTCCTTGTGGCTACCGCCTACCAGAGGAAGTCCTCCCTTTCCAACAGGAAGGTTCTCGGTGACTTGTCCGGCAAGCTCCTCAGCAGGCTCCAAGATCTGACCGGCACCGCCAAGGGGAGAACTGGGTGCGTCACGCGCCTCCTTGTGGCTACCGCCTACCAGAGGAAGGTTCTCAGTGAGCTTGCCGACTGTATCCGTTACAGACTCCAGGGGCCCATTGCCACCGGCCAAGGGAAGTTGACGCTTGTGGTTGAAGCCAGGGACCTGAGTGCCAGCACCGGCAACGGTAAGCATTTCTCTGC